>JABMDO010000944.1:0-20207 GCA_014851415.1 Cnaphalocrocis medinalis | reverse complement strand
TTCAGAACTCCATTAAAATAAAAATATAAAAACAGCGGTCTATAATGCTATATAATACAAAAAAACACGACACTACGGCTAATCTGCCGTGCAAATTAGAAACACAAAACTCAAAATTCTCTTATTTTATAATTAGGTACAGTTTGGTACAGTCAACTCCAAAAATATGTATACACTTTAGGACCTTGTCACAATACCCATGTATAAGAACGACTTCTACTTTCTTATACATATCTATTGTGACAAGGTCCTAAAGTGTATCATATTTTTGGAGTCCACTGTACATATAAAGTCGGTACACTAGGTAGGTAGCTCGTCGCTCTACCTGCACCATCGTCCAAATATATTACCTGGACTGGGAATTACAAGCTAACGTGTTATTATTAGCTGAGTACAGACAGCCACACATCAGGTTACCACAAACTGTCCATTTTCCTCAATTGATAGGTACCTAGTATTGAACCTAACATGTTTGACATAAAAGTAAGAATCGACTGCAAAGAAATTTGACAGTTTTCCTAGATATATTCATGTGTGGCTTACCGTACATACTAAGACAGTTTTTAATTCTTCTCCATAATAAAATTATTATAAAATAAAACTCGAGTAAAAATATTCTAAACTATAACCTAGTAAACTATGATCAATGCCTTATAAAAGAAGGTAAGTATTATAGTCGGGCCGTTGTATCATGCCCGATTTGACAAATGTCAGACTGAAAGCACTAGTGAGGGAGGGGCAACGGTAAATTTCCGAATCATATAAGTAACAGTTATTTTCACTAAGGGCAGTTTCCCATATTCAAAAATATTTTTTTTTATATTAGGTAAATGGGTTTGCTCTTGACCTCATCTCACCTGATGGAGAGTGACAATGAGGTCTAAGATGTAGCGTGCTTTCCCAGAAGAAGCCTATTCACTCTCGACTTAAAGACACCCAAATTGTAGTACAGGGAAAACAGAAGCCGGCAAGTTGTTTCATTCCTTAGCAGTTCGTATTAAGAAAGAAGAGGCGAAACGCGATATTTATTTTCAAAATTAAATAATAAAACCTTCAAGTGACAAATCACTAGTATTTAAAAAATACGCGGTGAGTATTACCGGTTACGTCTCTTTGAAAAAGTGTCAAACGGCGTAATTTTGTAAACGCGTAATACTGAGTGGAAATTTTACGTTTTCTTTTTATTCTCAAATTATTTTAAGTAATAAAAGACAAATAATTAGATAATTAGGTGCCTTTGACATTATGAAATTAAGTTTTCTATTTAAAAGTGGTTCTTTATGATTCGCGAAAAGTGTTCCTCTTAACAAGGATAAATGCAAAATAAAAAAAAGGTATTGTCAAATCGGGCATGATACAACGGCCCGACTATAGTAGGTATATTGATAGCTAAATGAATCAGCTACTTAAATACAACTACAGCTTGTATTGACCAAAGACGGCCACACTACTAAGTAATATATTGAGGTTAATAAAACCTACTTAACTAGTAGGTAGGTACTGCAATAATGACTAAATTGATCCTATGTTTAGCACAGCTACGTCGCTTACTACTACTTAGAATGCGAAGATTTTGTACCTTTTATGCCATAAAATAAGTAACTAACCATAAAAATAACTGTAACTTATTGTCTGAGCTACTCTTTCTCTCTATGATATAAATAATAAAGGTGAAACCAAATACCTTTTTTGTACAATCCGTATATCCGCGACTTGAGGTCCAAAATGCCCACACGTTCACAAAATACTTTTCTTGTTACACATCATTTTACTCAATACATCTACATCCACACGACATAAACAATTTCTTGTTTAACAGATGAATCACCGAAGAATGCACCTTTACACACTCAGAAACATCCACTAAAACACACAAGGACACATGAAAACACCACTTTTTACTAACTAAAAGAGTTTCCATACAATTTTATAGGATTATCCACGGCAATCGACGCAAGCCAAAAGTTTTCTACGGAGAAAACGGGCGACGCGGTAACACCCCGATAACACTCTGCGGCGACTGGTTAGAAACAAGGCGAGGTATAACCTAACAAAATTGAAAGAAAGCCACGCGCGCTCCGCGTAGGAGCAAACTGTTGCTCTCCCAAACTTAGCCAGGTTGTCATTCCGAACTATAAACAGACTAAAAACTTTGTTGACACTTGTTTAACAATACAATTCACTATTAAGCTGGTTTGTTTGAGGTTTACTTGTGAAATTGTGGCACTGCGCGTGTTTGGAAGTTAGTTTTGAACGTCAATAATCGCGTTTGTTTTTGTTAGAAGTCACGGACGCGATGCAAGCGAGTCGCTTGCGAACCGAGTCGGACCCCGATTGAACTGAAGTGAGCGGCGATTGGCGGAGCTGATTAACCGAACTGTGACGAATGTCATTCTTAATAGGGAGGGGAAAGGAACTAGTTTTCTTACTCCAGTAGTATTTACTGACGACTACTGCACTCACTTCACTTGTCGTAAGCACGGACCATAGGTTCGTGGCCGTGGTCGTGAGGTAAAATTTTTTTGAAAAATGATAGTCAAATCATGAAATTTAATGTAATAAAAAAAGTACCTATATTATACAGACGAATCGTTAAGCTCAACCTTTTTTTAAAAAAAAAATGTTACAAGAATTAAGTACTTTTAAAAATAGCACGATATAGTCCTGAAACATCAACGGCCGGCAACGCATCAGCGACCTTTCTGATCTCACAGATGTTCATACTTCATAGGCAGTGGTGATTACTTACCAGCAGGTGACTGCTTGCTCGTTTGCCGCCTCTAGTATAATAAAATAACATCTTAGAGCAGACAGCCACTGGAGATGCCCTAACGTCCGCGCTTCTAACAATTTTTTTCACCATTTTTTGCGGGGGACGAGGTAAACACGTACAGCACACCACCAAAAATTTTAATACTCAACAGTCACAAATTTTGCTGTCACGATAAACGCACACTACAGAAAAATTTAACACATCAAAAAATACACGCTCACAAATAAAGATTTCACGTAACTATGCAGCATACATACGAAAAAGACAGTGATGGGACACAAAGAATGAGTCAAATCAGTTTGGTGAATGAACTTATATATAAAATTGTAAGTGTAAAATTCTGCACATTGAAGATAAATAAATATTTATTTAGTCAGTTTGTAAAATAAAACCGACCAAGAGCGTGTCGGGCACGCACATGAAGGTGTTCCGTATCCAAAAGATGGCCCTTAAACCTTATTTTCATAGTTAAGTTAGGTAGTTATTTCCATACATTACCATTTAGTTAGGGCAACTGCACGTCATAAGTTGGTTAAGTTGTATTAAAAATACTATGTTTGATACAGAGTCCGCTAAAGTTTTCGTTAAAAGTACAGTCAGCCACACATCAGGTTACCACAATCTGTCAAAGAACGTCGGCGGTTTTCATAGAAGTGGTGACTTGAACTAAAATCTCCGCTACCCTTAACGACCTAGGTATCAATGGATTGCTCATTAAGTAAATAATCTAAAACAGCATCACTGTTTTCTTGTAAAAGCGGGAATTTCTTATATTACCGATGTTTTGTTTAGAGGTTATGTTGTATATTTACAAGAATACCATTCCTAGTTATATAGTCTGTAGATAGTCTGTGGTTGGCGGCGCTAGTTTCATTCGTATTGCTTCTTTCATGGGCTTCTTTCAACCACAGACTATCCTAGACCTACTGTCAAAGGATGGTATTCTCGTTATTTACATTTTAAGGAATGGTATTCTTGTAAATATACAACATAACCTAATAAGTAGTAAGAAGCTTTTTTTTCATTTTTGCTAAAGTAGGCAGACTAGCGGCTTAGATTGGAGATAATTATTTTGTTACTCAGTGTTATTATATATACAGTTACTTGGTGTTAAAATAAATAGATTCAAGCACAATTAGTACTTTTATTAAAGGCCAAACCAAACAGGTTAGAATAGAATAAATACCTATCTACGTCCCTAAGAAATGACTTAAACCGTTATTTGATTAGCTGTCACTGTCTTTATCTAGCGTCAAACGCGCTACGTTTCGTTTCATCAAATTAAATCAAAATACTTTTTTGATGAAACGAACTCCAAGTATTTCGTTTCATCAAAAAAGTATTTTGATTCACCAAAAAAATATATTTCGAATTCTACGAATTAACTTGACAAAGTAGTTCTTTTTAACAAAAAATAAATGTTCTAAGTGTAGGTAATGAATGACGTGGTAAATGGCGATTAATATGAGAGACTACACCTGTAAACGAGAACAAAACCACAAAAAAGTAATTACGTGAAAATAGGTAAATAAAAACAATTTGATAATAGTCAGACGACAACCATTTGACACCTCGAAAAAGCATAGATAAAAAATTAGGTTGCACCATGGTTGCACAGGTTGACAGCCAGTCGCCAACAAACAGTAAGATTAAAGCGTGGTTTGAACTGATTTTATGAGATACTCCCGCTTTATCATATTATAAAAATATTTTGATATAAATGTCCTTTTAATCAGCTATATTGTCATATTTTTTTCATCAAGGGTAATTGTTAAGTCTTATCCCGCCGTAGTTCTTTCCTCAACTGATATTCAACTTAATGTGTATGACAGTATTTACTGTGAAGTTGGGGGGGGGGGGGGGGGAGGAAGCTCTAATTTTAACTTTGTATTAATATATCTCGAAACTGGGGGGTTTGATCTACATTATGTCAAGGCAATTTTTGTTGTATTTAAAGATACCTTTTTAACGATACCGACCAGACGATGGGGTAAGTCGAATTTATTTTTCGAATTAACTTTTCGCTGTATGGAAAAGGGGGTGAAAAATAATTTTTCAATAATGTTAAAAACCAATTTTTGGATTATCAGTATACATCTCTTTACCAATTTTCAGTGGCAATCGGTGCAGAAACGGCGGAGAACGAGCCAGGACAGACAGACAGACAGACGGACAGACATTACGAGTAGACTACGGAACCCTAAAAAATGGTGAAGTTGTGCAATACATACTAAAACGTAAAAAATTACAAATGTGCGCTAGTTTGGGGTTAAACATTTGGACAAACAAAGGGAGAGTAAATGAAACAATATATTTTTAATTAGAATGATTTATTGAAATATTACAAAAATTCCTTATTACGCATTTATATTGATTTTCAAAATGAATAAGTTTATTGTACACGTGTCGAATATATTTCTGGGGGTCTAATTTTTTTGAAATATTGGATAAACGAACATTCGTATACTTTTCTATATTAAAATTAGCGAGCTCCAATTATGGTTTACTATCTACTCCGTTATCATGCATGATACTCCCGGACCACATATTTTATTCCTTTTACCTCGAAATATTTTATAGCCACCAATTCTTTTTATTTTTAGAATAAATTCCAACATCGTATGACCAGAAGAAAGGACAGTAATTTCTCTAATTCACTTTACAATGTTTTAATATTATAATATACGTCTATACTATTTTATTCAAAATATAATGAAAAGAACGGATTTTGAAACTAACTGCAGTGAGTGAATGATTCATTCAAATGTCGAGTTGATTTTAATTGGTCCCATCACTAGGACCGATACCACGATATCATTATTAAATTTTTCTGTCGTTTACGTATCGTAACGGTTTTTTATTAAAATAGATTTTCTAGTTTAATACACATTTAATAATTAATAAAAGTCATTACTTATGATAGGAAACGCGATCTTGTTGCGAATTTTAGCTGTCAGATCGCCTTTTACATGAAAATACTGCACAATTCACCATTTTTAAGAGAAACGTCACGCGACACGGAGCGATGCAAAATGGCGATGTAGCGACATCCAAGTAGATTTGTATAACTTAGTTGACCAGTTCCGAAAGTTGACCAATGTACTTTGCCGGAGGGGAAACGCCCGGTATGGCATCTCCAGTGGCTATATACTCAAAGAATAACATGTAAAATTTTAATATTTCTTACGGTAACAGTTAATTAAAATAAACATACAACTTAGTATTTTATTAGTTAAGTATAGTCCGAGACAAGAAAGTGTAGTTATGACCTTGAGTGCGCAGAAACCAATTTTCATAGAAAGTCTTCTTTTTTACAAGTGCGCAAAATAACGGTCATCGCTATACTTTCGTGCCTCTAGCTGTAACTTAGTAAGTATTTAATAAAATAATACGCTGGAATTCCCAAGGATTGCGTAATTAATAAATTAATTATATCGTTAGATGTTTATTTCTAATGTGGTTATTATTCCAAGTTCAAAATATAAATAATTCTTGTTTTAATTTTGTGGTTTTTAAACTTGTTAAAAACAATTTCAATCACTCAAGTAGCCATAAACAATGGGGTGACGTAAAACTTTGGTTCAACAACAAAAGATAAAAAAGGTCTTTTGTCTAAACTGAGGGCGAATCCAAAAAGATTGATAAATTTTCTATGAATTTCTAAAAACAAAAGCGGTGAACCGTTGCCCTTAGCATTTAAAGAAAGACAATACAGTTCGCCGCTTTTCTATAATCTTTGAATTAAAAAAACAAGAGTAGAAACTGGGACGCCCAATGTGGTATTTATTATGCACCTGTTATTATAGCTTTTATTGTTGGTATTGACTTTTTCAATTCTTTGGGTGGACCTCCACTACTACTACCCCCTGGATTGGCTTGTGGTGCAAGGCCACAGGAAGGGAAGAAGAGGCCGCTCGGTGACTCGTCTCCCCAGTGTTATAAGTAAAGCTGGAGGCACGAAAGTATAGCGATGACCGTTATTTTGCGCACTTGTAAAAAAGAAGGCTTTCTATCAAAATTGGTTTCTGCGCACTCAAGGTCATAACTATACTTTCTTGCCTCGGACTATATCTAACCTCTTAACCGTAGACTCAATACTTTTTGTCCGTCTTAAAATACTTTGTATGTACCTTAAAAGTTTAAAACACAGATTACCTGATAATACTAAGAAATAAATGAACAAAAATAGACTTCCCAAGAGAAGAGCGTAGAAACTCCTACCTCAGATATTCGTAGCGGCGACGATTGCATACAATCAAGTGACCCTTATGCTCATTTGTCGCCTCTATGAAAAATAAAACATTGAAACTATTACCAGCAAACATGGATCCACTGTTACACTCGTAAATATTCCTATTTTCTGAATGCGAAATCTAAGAATCTCCTTATTTGTCTTTCAAGAATTCCTTTCCTTTGACGCATAGACTGCATTTGCACATTTTGAGATCACAGTAGTGCAGCTTCTGGTTGGATTACAAGCTGTAGATGTGACTCTTAACACTTTCTGTTAAAGTCTAAAATGGTGTACTTATTTATATTGGTGGCACTTAGTTTATGAACAAAGGAGTAATGGTTAAGTCTTATCAGCTTGGCCAAACATTTGCAGCAGATTATGTTATCTAAGAAGTTCTCTTTGATTATGTTATCTAAGACGTTCTCAAGACTCTCTGATACCGGGCAACCTCAGAGTAGTATTTGCCTTACCTGGTAACAGGGCTCTGCCAGGTGGACCTACTGACCCTTGCTACTCGTGGGAATTGCATGGATAACGACTACATCAATTACCTTTTAAAATCTCCGGAAGGAGAAACTGTTACTCTAGGGCTAGACCCCCGTTCGCCCTGCAGTACCTTATCTAGATCCCTCACAGCTTTATCTGTGGAAGGCGCTTCGGCTGCCACTACGCAGATGGAGCTGGAGGGATGCAATACTGGGTCTACTTCGACCGCTTCTGTGGAGGGCGCCTCGGCTGTCGTGCCTCAGAAGAGATCGAAGGAGACTCAGGCCAGGTCCGGGTCTCTCGCGACTCAGTCTGGGGAGGGTGCTTCGGCTGCCGTGCCTCAGATTGGACCGGGAGAGGCCGGGTCCGCGTCGGGGCCATCTTCGGCTCATCCTGTGGAGGGTGCTTCGGCTGCCGTGCCGCAGGTGGGGCCGGGGGAGGTTCCGATGAAGGCGAAGAGGAAGAAGAATGAGCGGATCGGCAAGGAAGCGCTTCAGGAGACTGATTGCAGCGGAGATGGGAACGGAGGAAGCCCTGGCCCTATGCAGGAAGCCCTGGAGAGAAATGCCTGTCGAGAAACCTCCTCCGACGAAGACGGCCAAACGAATTCGGTCCGAGGAGGAATCCCCGAAGGAACAGCCAAAGAAAACCTCTAGGCTGGACCAAGGAGAACCGGCCCTACAATACAATACCGTAGCGGGCGCATCGCGCATGGGTGTTCGGAACACCACGCCCATGAGCGAGGACCAGATGCGGTTGATAAAGGAGGCGATTCTCGACCTCCTTTATAAAACCGAAGTGGGCAAAGGCCCTCGGTTTACGGGTTTCAGCCACAAGCCAGGGTGGGTTCTGGTCTCCTGTGAAGACCAGGAAAGCCAGAACTGGCTTGTGGATGAAATTCCTAAACTGAAACCGTGGCCCGAGGCAGAGCTCTCTACCATACCTGAGAGCGAACTGCCTGAGCCACAGGTGGCAGTCACTTACCTGCCCTTCAGTGAGGCCAAGACAGTCGAAAGGGCGATCGGCATCATGAAGGCGCAGCATAGGGGACTGAACATCCACCACTGGAGGATCCTTAACAGTCGAGTCGAGGGGAGTGGGCACGTTGTCACCTTCTCCCTAGACGACGCGTCTGTTGAGGTTCTGAAGGCGAACCAGGGGCAGGCCACCCTTGGATTTAAAAAGATTATTTTTAAGTTCAAGGGAGATCCCGACCCTAAACCCCAACCCCAACAAATTACGACCCCAGAACCCTCGACATCGAGCGGGCAAAGGGCGACTGTGGCGGTGCAAGAGACACCGAGGACCTCTACCGGGGCCTCACGTCAACGGCCTCCGCTACTGTCCACCAAGCCCAGAGGGGGGGCGCTTCGAGGGGTACTTTTGGAGGGGAAGCCAGAGGGGCCATTGCTGGCAGAGGACGTCCTCGTCCTCAGCTAGCTAAAAAGCTCCCTAAATTCCCCCCCAAGGGGCAGCCAGTAAAATGGCTCCCCACGAATGTGCAGCGAGGGTCCTGCAAGGCAACCTCCACCATGCTACGGCTGCGTCCGCCGTGGTGGAGTGTTGCTTTGCCAGGGACTAACATCGACCTCGCTCTCATTCAGGAGCCGTGGATTTCCCACGGCCAAATTCTGGGCCTGTCGTCAATAGGTAAGATCATTTTTAATACCAATGGCATCAGACCCAGAGCATGTATAGTTTATAAAAAGAATACTAACATTTTACCTATTCCAGAGCTCTGTAATGACGACCTGGTAGCTGGGTATCTCAATCTTAGGGGATGGAAGGGACCAAGGCTAATTGTTTGCTCAGCCTACCTCCCTGGGTGACAAGACCAACCCCACTGAAGACCTCGAGCGCGTTGTGGCCTACGCTCAAAAACACAACGCGGAGCTGCTTGTGGGCTGTGACGCAAACGCTCACCACACCACATGGGGCAGCACCGACATCAACGAGAGGGGGTGAGTTACTTTACGACTTTCTCGTCACCAACTGCCTAACCACTCTTAACTTAGGATGTACACCGACCTTTGTAACGCGTGTTAGACAAGAAGTTTTAGACATAACATTCGCAACAAAAAATCTAGCGAGGCACATAACAAACTGGCAGGTTAGTAGCGAAAACTCAATGTCGGATCACAGACACATTTTGTTTGACATAAAAAGTAAACTATCCACTCAAACAGAAATATTTAGGGATCCTAGGGCCACCGATTGGAACAAATATAGGGCCAATCTCAAAACAAACCTAGAAGCGTTTCCTAAGTGCATCAGGTCTATTGATGGACTGGAACTTGCGGTGGAGACTGTCACCGTAGGAATAACCACAGCCTACAACGACAGTTGCCCCGAAAAGACCAAGAAATCAACTAGGCAGGTACCTTGGTGGAACGCTAAGCTGAATAGGCTTAGGGAACAAACAAGGAGATTATTCAATAGGGCCAAATCGTCTGGTGATTGGGACACATACACACAGGCTCTAACCAATTATAACAAGGAGATTAGGAAGGCTAAGAGAGCATCATGGAAGAAGCTATGTGAGGATGTGGGAGAGTCTTCCTCGACCTGCCAGACTCCATAAAATGCTCTCTAAAACCGAAACTAATCAAGTTGGGCTCCTGAAAAGGCCCGACGGAACGTTCACCACGAGTGAAACAGAAACTCTGGAGCTTTTAATAGCCACTCACTTTCCTGGTGATAAGACCCGACAAAGTGCAGTGGGCTGCAAACTCCTTCAAGCCATTTAAGGCCAGCGGGGATGATGGAATCTTCCCTGCCCAACTCAAGGAGGGAGTTGAAATACTCACTCCATTTCTGGTAAAAATCTTCAGAGCAAGCTTTGCCTGGGGATATATCCCAGAACGATGGACAACTGTCAAAGTTATCTATATACCCAGGCAGGTAAAAAAGACTACGCTCTCCCAAAGTCTTTTAGACCAATAAGCCTATCATCCTTTCTCCTAAAAGTGATGGAGAAGGTAATAGATATCCACATTAGGGACACAATCACAAAACCCATACACCACTCCCAGCATGCCTATCAAAGAGGAAAATCTACGGAGACTGCCCTAGTCAGTCTAGTAGACCGAATCGAGAAGGCGCTGGACGATAAAGAAATAGCACTGTGTGCATTTCTAGACATAGAAGGAGCATTTGACAATACCCCAACATCTTTATTGGTTAGGGGACTCTCAGAGAAACAAGTAGATTCAACCACGATAACATGGGTACAGTCAATGCTATCTACACGAGAGGTGAAGATAACACTCTTCCAAACCTCAATCACAGCACTAACAACAAGAGGCTGCCCACAGGGGGGAGTGCTATCCCCCTTATTATGGACTCTTGCTGTCGACCAGTTACTTTACAAGATGGCCAGAATGAGCATAGACACACAGGGATACGCAGACGACCTGGTAGTCATGGTCCGAGGCTTCTGCCAAAGTACAATATCCTCTTTGCTGCAGAGAGCTCTTGATACCATCGGTGACTGGTGTGAGGAGAACAATCTGTCAGTAAACGCCGATAAAACTATAGTTATACCTTTCACCAGGAAGAGGAAGCTTGACAAGCTCACCAAGCCCAGGATGAATGGAAAGGAGATAGAATTTTTCCACCGAAGTTAAATACCTGGGAGTCACAATCGACCAAAAACTAACGTGGAATACTCATCTCCATAACATAATTCAAAAGCGAAATAGCTTTAGGCACATGCAGCCGTATGAATAGGAAGCGACTGGGGATTAAGCCCTAAGGCGGTCCTATGGCTATACCAAACCATTGTGAGGCCGACCATCTCGTACGCTTCTGTGGTATGGTACAACAAAGCCCTGCAAAAAACGGCAGCGGAAAAAACTAGGTAGCTTGCAAAGGACTGCCTGCATTATGGCGACCAGAGCGATGTCAACAACGCCGAAAGCGGCTTTGAATGCACTGCTCAACCTGACGCTCTCGACGCTCACATCGTCAAAGAGGCGGAGGCTAGCATGTGCAGGATAAGCGCACAGGGCGAGACAAAGCTAATCTCACTGAGGTTGAGGTCTTTACTCAACTCAAGAAGTGGGACGCCAATCAATGAGCATGCTTTCTGATGCGCTCACAACAACGTACAAATTCCAAAAAACTTATGTTTGTGGGAAATCCCTACTAGAGATGGACTGGATGAACGGGCGTATACCTTGTGAAAAAGACAGTATAATCTACTCATAAAGCTACTCATAAAGCCTTATAACCGCGGATCCTCCGTCGCGCTTCTTCGGCTAAGTAGGAACAGTATGCGCATCCTAGTGAGAGCTCTTACCGGCCACTGTTGCCTTAACAAGCACATGGCCACCATGGGACTGAGCGACACTAGAATCTGCAGGATGTGTAACGAGGCGGATGAAACCCCTTTACACATAATCACCGAATGCGGACCACTGATGCGTAAACGTAGCATGTATCTGGGAAAGCACATTCTAAGCCCCAATGAAGCTAAGGATCTCAGTCCCAAACAATTAATTCACTTTCTTAAAAGTGTAGGATTTGAGACTGAAATGTAGCATAGCGGCGATCACAATAGATCAAACTGGTCGCAGTGATACTGGTCTGAATAAGACCTGCATAGCCGCCCGCTTAAAATAAAAAAAAAAAAAAATAATATCTAAGAAGTTGTTTTAATTACATGTACAGCTAAGGAATTGTCTTGTATTTTTGTATGCATAGTCTTTGTTTTTGCCCGACGCGGATCTAAGTGCAGACCACACACGGGCATTACAGATTGGATTGCTACAATCTGTGTTGTATACTGTGTGTGTATGTAATGTGTTTGACGTTAAGGTGTGACTTTAAAAGATTGTAGTAGGTACTTGAGAATGCAAGTATTACCATTCTGGTGTACATATACAAACCATCTTATACAAAATGACTGAACGGAGTGGCCTGGTTGATAACCTACCTGTTACAAATTAGATAGATAGATATATAGATATTATTTATTTCACAGAAATAGAATACATGAGTGAAACAACAGCTATAGACAGTACAATAAGGCGGTCTATTACAACACTTTTTCTATTCTAGTGCCTCACTATCTATTTATTATTACTTAATGCAAAGAAATGCCAGCTAAAGTTACTGCACGTGCGCTATTTACCTAACTACCTACCAACTCCAGCCATTTTATATAAAACGCCGGAATTTGAATCTGGCAGCGTTATAAAAAATCCGTTTTGATTTACCCCGCTTTGATAAATTTCCGAATCAAAAGCGCGCGGAAAGAACGAAGCTATTTATCAAAGGTTGGCTCCCAAAATGGCCGCAGCAAGGCGCCAAAACATTTGGCCATTCATTCAGTCGTGCGAGTGACTAATTAGGGTTGCCGACGCTTAGCGACGTGTGGGTAAACCTTTCTGACCATTAGAGCTCCACCTTCGCTAATTAAACGAAACTGAGTACCCTGCTATGTGGAGAATGGGATACGTGAGCGCTGTTTTTCAAACAAACTTTGCGATATATCCTTCCAGTAAGTTAGGTAGATATATCTGCATTCGTAACTGAAAGTTACCCACTTTGCTACTTAAACTACAAAGTTACTTCAGTTGAATTTTTCTGGGTATTACAATACTTCATGCTCCAGATCTAAGTTCAAACTAATGGCGAAGTCAAACGAATGACCGAATGAGAATTTGAGTTAAATTATAGTTCAAATATAGCCTTTGTAAGGCTTTCCCAGAACCAGAATTTAGTAGACCTCACCTTCACATACCTAAATCAGGGTCTTTTATAACATTAAAACACCTAATTAAACAGTATTGTTGCGGGTACGGGGTACGTAAGATTCAAGTAAAATGCCAAAGACACAAAAAGACAATTAATTTATTCGACGAGTAACAAAAACACAATTAAAACACTAAATCACACTTAAACGTACTAAAACACTAAAATCTTCCAGTAACACTTCGCAGGTAAATAATCGCTTTCCAAATTGGAACTCACTTCTTCGCTGTTCAAATCAGAACTCACTTCTTCGCTGTTCAAATCAGAACTGACTCGTCGGCTCGCCCGTCCCGCTTTTATACTAGCACAGGCGCGGGCGAGACCTTACTAGTAGGGAATAGAACATTCTCGATCTTTTCTCTCGTAACTTCGATTGAGACTTTGTAGACATCGGACATGTTGCTACGTATTAGGGCTTCGAGAGATTTCTACATAGTTCCCGATATTTCTCTTAGCTTCTCGAACGTTCGATGGAGAGTTCGATAATTTTCTATTCCGAATGCGTAGGTTCGGGGGCGACTATGCGTGTATTACGTAGTACACAACGGAATAATAGACCTTACTCGTTTGAGACAAGCTCTATTTCCGTATGCAGGGGCACATAGTCGTAACATTACCCCCCTCTTAGTCATGCTCGTCCCGAGCATCATTGGACCCATGGTAACGAGCCAACCGATCAATGTGAACAATTTTAGGTTTTCCTCTTGTTCCTTGTTTGATCCGATAGGTTAAGTCGTTCAGTCTAGTAATAATCTTGTATGGCCCTTCCCACCTTGGCTGGAACTTCGGTGATTTGCCTTTCTTCCTGAGTGGGTTGTGTAACCAAACCAGACTTCCTTCCTCGAAACCGTCGGTGTTGGCTTTGCGGTCATAACGGGTCTTCATTCTTTCGCTGGACTTTAGACTACAGTCTCTAACTAGAGCATGTACTTCGTCCAGGCGCTTCTGTAGGTCAGCCGCATAATCGGTTACTGGTTTTGGAGCTTCTGGCGGTGTCCCAGTCAATGCATCTACCGGAAGCCGCATTTCTCGACCGAAGTTTACCATTGCTGGGGTAGCGCTGGTACTATCGTGGATCGCAGATCGGTAGGACAGTAGGAAAAGCGGTATGTACTGGTCCCAGTCCTCGTTGATGCTCGTCGACAACTTTGGCCAAGTGGTTTTCCCAACGTTTGGTTGAATCTCTCGACCATGCCATCGGATTGCGGGTGTGCTGGAGTAGTACGGGTCTTATGCATACCCAACAGTTGACAGACCTCCTGAAACAGTGCTGACTCGAAGTTTCTTCCTTGGTCTGAATGTATCTCTAGAGGCACACCAAATCGGCAAATCACCTCGTGGACTAACTTTTTAGCGACCGTCTTCGCCTCTTGATTAGACGTAGCGAAGACTTCAGGCCACTTAGTGAAGTAATCTTGGACCACAATGATGTATTTGTTTCCTTCATCGGATTCTGGAAAGGGGCCAGCTACATCGACTGCGATTCTTTCCCATGGAGCGCCGACGTTGTACAGCTTGAGTTTTCCCTTACTCCTGGTTTGTGGGCCCTTTACTGATGCGCAAGTCGTACATTTCTTGCACCAGTCTTCGACGTCCTCCCGATAGTGTATCCAGTAGAATCTCTGTCTCAGCTTCTCCAAGGTCTTTTTCACGCCTAAATGTCCTCCGGATACCCCATCGTGTATGTATCTCAGTAAGGAAGCAACTTGTTTACGGGGTACAATCAGCTGTAATGTTGTTTGGTCCCCTTTAGGTGTTTCCCATTTCCTGAAGAGTACTCCATCCTTAATCTCCAAACTGTCCCATTGCGCCCAGTAACTTTTAGTAATGGGGCTTGATGATGCTACTTGGCTCCAAGAAGGTTTCTGACCTATTTTCTTCCATTCAACAATTTTCCTCAGGTCACTGTCCTCTTTTTGAGCTTTCCTTATAGCGTCCTCGCTCCATCTCTGTTCCAGTCCCTGGGTGGTTATCATCCGCACTTTTTCTAAAGAGTTCGGTTTCTTCTGCTTCTCCAGCGGCTTTCCGTCGTTGTGACGAGGGTTCTGTGCAAGGCCGTTGGTCTCAGCGGTCAACACGTCGCGCTCGCGGCGCGGATCACGCACGTTCCGCGTGTCCCTCCCGTCGCGTACATACTCCGTGCCCTTGATGCTGACTGCGTCCTTGCGGTCACGCCAGTTCCCGTTGTCACAGTAGCTACGCCAGTGTCCATTATCTCCGTAGCTACGCCTGTACATGCCGTTCTTGTAACCACGCCAGTTTCCATCGGTCCTGATACACGACATCTCTTCTGCGTAGACTTGTGTAGACTTGTCCGCTACTATTGTTCTACGTGACAATCTTCGTTTAGGGCAACTCATCACAATATGGCCTTTCTCGCCGCAGCCATAGCATATCGGGCCCAAAGACGGTTTTTCTTTAACCACAACCTCCCGAATTCGATGGTTTCTAGAGTCCTGATGCACGGCTTCAAACTCCAAAGCATGGGCTAGAGCTTCCTGCAAGGTCTGATGATGTCCCAGCTTCACAGCATGTCTGATATCTTCGTCCCTAATGCCATCACAGAAAGCTTGCGGGATCATTGATTCCACCATCGTCGGGCATGACACGTATGCACGTCGGACTAGCCTCTCGATTTCCGCCGCCCATTGCTGTAGGCTCTCACCAGGTTTCTGTTGTCGATCGCGGAGTTGTGCTCTATACGCGTGTTCCAGGTGTTTGTCGCTGTACCTGCCCTCTAGTGCTCTTTGGAGAGCACCTAAGTTCTGTTATCCGAAGGCAGGTTCTCCAATGTAAGCAGGGCATCCCACGAAGAGCAAGAGTCAAAGCTAACATTGATTCTTCTTCGTTCCACCCCTTTCCTTTAGCCACCGATTCGAACTGATACCAGAATGCTGCCCAAGACGTTGTTCCATCGAAGTGGGGCACTTCAACTTTCGGGGAATCCGATACTACTGAAGCACCCCGGGTTTCCACTCTTGCCATCTTGGAATGCAGCTGTTGCATCTCAGTATCCACCTGGGACAGTCGATTCTCGTGTTGGGTGAATCGATCTTCATGTTGGGTGAGTCGATCTTCATGTTGGGTAAGTCGATCTTCGTGTTGGGTCTTGATGCTTAGCACGTCATCCTTGAGAGCATCGATCTGTTTTTCTAATACTTCGTGCTTCTTCTCAATAGCGCCCAACAAGCTCTTGCCTAGCTCTTCCTGACGGCGGGCTTGCTCTTCCTGACGAAGGGCTTGGTCTTCCCTGAGCTCAGCAAGCAGTCTGGCTTGCTCTTCCTGGCGAAGGTCTTGCTTTTCACTCAGTTTAGCAAACTGTGCTTCTTGAAGGCGGGCTAGCTCCTCCTGGCGGATGGCTTGCGTCTTCAGCATTTTAAATATATCTGCAATCTCCATAGGCCCAATCGGTGTTTGTATCGATGCTTCTGTTGAAGTACCTTCACCCTCTTGCACAGCCACAGCCGCGGTTTGACTCCTCGTTACTCGACCCTCACTGTCTTCTCGTGGTGTAAGTGGCATCTTGAATCCCACTTCTGACACCAATTGTTGCGGGTACAGGGTACGTAAGATTCAAGTAAAATGCCAAAGACACAAAAAGACAATTAATTTATTCGACGAGTAACAAAAACACAATTAAAACACTAAATCACACTTAAACGTACTAAAACACTAAAATCTTCCAGTAACACTTCGCAGGTAAATAATCGCTTTCCAAATTGGAACTCACTTCTTCGCTGTTCAAATCAGAACTCTCTTCTTCGCTGTTCAAATCAGAACTGACTCGTCGGCTCGCCCGTCCCGCTTTTATACTAGCACAGGCGCGGGCGAGACCTTACTAGTAGGGAATAGAACATTCTCGATCTTTTCTCTCGTAACTTCGATTGAGACTTTGTAGACATCGGACATGTTGCTACGTATTAGGGCTTCGAGAGATTTCTACATAGTTCCCGATATTTCTCTTAGCTTCTCGAACGTTCGATGGAGAGTTCGATAATTTTCTATTCCGAATGCGTAGGTTCGGGGGCGACTATGCGTGTATTACGTAGTACACAACGGAATAATAGACCTTACTCGTTTGAGACAAGCTCTATTTCCGTATGCAGGGGCACATAGTCGTAACAGTATATACATTAACAGTTATTATTAGTGTGTCTAGATTCTTTCAGTAAAATAAAATGTTAAATGTTTTTATCGTGTTATATAAAACTTTTTCAGTAACGCCATTTGCCTAACCTGACGTGTCGCTGTCTGTATCCTTATATAGACTTGGAAAAAAGCATAAAAGTGAAATTCAAAATTGGTGTCAACATTTCCGCACGTCAAAGAACGAAGTGATGGCTTATCAAAGCGTCTGCCCTCGTCAGCAAAGGCAAAAACATTCAGTGCCACCGTCCATTCATTCAGTTGAGAGTAATTAGGGTTGCCAACGCTCAGCGGCCTGTGATGAAACTTTGCCGACCATTTCGACTACACTTTCGCTAATTAAAAGAATATCTCACGCGTGGCTCAATTACTGTTTGCTGGTCAGTTTTAATAAAAATTATAATACTTAATATTTATTTATCCTATGAACTGTCAATCATCTGTACGTACATTAATTGAAAATTAGGGTATCCGAGAGAGTGATTGGCCGATTTCAGGTTAAAATAAATTTTAACTTATTTTCAAAGGAGTAAGTTTGAATTATATCCGTTATATAATTCTAAGGTCTAACCCTTTATCAGAATTTTATATAAGAAATTTGCGAATTTTAAAAAAAAGTGGCTGTTTATGGACAGCAGGTGTGCGTCTCTTCAAAGAACGCGAATTCGTTACAGTTTTATTTTCGATCATTTATCCATGGTCATTAGGTTTAAATTCCGAAAATGTCAAATATCACTCTTAGGGGTTAGTTGTACATTACTATACTTCATACATCACTAGTGATTCTACTGTCAATACTTTACGTGACTTTACCTTGGACTGTCCCTCCTACGCAAGCATGGTCTACACAAAAATTAAAAATTTCGAATATTAATTTCTTTTTTTAAATGTTAATACGTCCCTCTTATAAAATACTAGCGGCCGCCCGCGACTTCGTCCGCGTGGAAAAGGTTTTACCCCCCTTTTAACCCCTTACAACCCCCTTTTCCGCAATAAAAAGTAGCCTATGTTCTTTCTCAGGGTCTAGATCACCTGTATACCAAATTTCATTTAAATCCGTTCAGTGGTTTGGGCGTGAAAGAGTAACAGACAGACAGACAGACAGACAGACAGACAGACAGACAGACAGACAGACAGACAGACAGACAGAGTTACTTTCGCATTTATAATATTAGTTAGGAAGTTAGGATTTAAAGACTTGTCTGTGTGTAAGACAAGTCTTTGAGCATAAATAATAGACGGATTCATTTAGCCTAAATATATTATAAGAGGGATTTAATATCAGCCTATCAGCCTAACAGTCTATCCCACTTATATCTGGACCTTCTTCTTCTATTCGAACCCTCATGTGGCAGTCGCCACTGTGGTTAGTCATGGTTCACCCACCGCCACCACAAGATTTTAAATATCCTATTTATTTATTTATTTATTATTAGATCACCAACAAGATTTACATCAGTACAAGTTTCTCGTACTGTCCATTCATATTAAGTCATCATCCTGCTGCAGTCCACTGCTGGACATAGGCCTCTCCTAATATTCGCCACTCCGATCGATTTTTCGCTACTCGCTTCCAGCTCTTGCCACCCCGCAGATCGTCACTCCATCTGGCCTGAGGGCGTCCTACATTACGTTTACCGAGACGTAGTCTCCACTCCAGAACTCTTGTACGGTTCCGGGTACGGTATTCAGCGGTTGTCAGTTCGGTGGCTGATACCTACGGCAAACTCACTGCCACTTTACCTTGCTAATCCTGTGAGCTATGTCGATGACTTTAGTTTTCTGCCCGTAATAACATCCCTATTTCTTATAAAGCAAGCGACTTTCTGCATCCCATAAGCCTCAGATGACGGGGGAAGGCCTGAGAGCCTCCAACAATTAGGTCAAGGGAATGGCCGATGTGAGCCCACATTGTCCTGTTGTGGGCGATTTAGTTGCGATTGTACTACACAGTTATAGTACAAGAGGTCACAGACGGATTTTATCGTTTTGAGACCTCATGTAAAGAGCTGACGGCCAATCTTCAGTAATTAAACGGCACTTCAAGAAGAAGACCTCTTGTACTATAACTTACCTATGTTTGTAGGTGATATGCAGATACAATAACGTTGAATGATACAGAGGATTTCAAAACAGAACATTCAATTTCAATTCAATTCAAAACCGAGTATCGAATTTGGGGCATCAATCTACATAAAGTACCTACGACCTAACGAGGTATTTATCTACATCTACAGATTAATATACAAACTAACCTACTTAAATAGTTTTAGTTAGTGGTTAAGATTCCCGAAAAAAATCTCGAATATATTTGATATTATCGTCGTAACGCCCAGATGGAAAATCAATTGCTTTATGCCTTTCAAAAAGCTTATGGGCCCTTCGCCGTTATACCGGCCCTTTGCACAGGTGATTAGAGTACTTACCAAAATCAACCAAGGTAGGTATTATTTATAAACTAACCAGGCGATAGAGTGGTTAGTTCCAGTTGTACAGCTCTTTGACTGTGAGATAAACAAAATAATGCAATGAATGGACCAATAAACTTCTGAATTTAAGAACCCGTTCATAGCCCTAAATCATGTTTCTAAACTCCTAACCCTATTCCCATACGGCAGCCGCGGCACATTTGCGGTTTGCTATTTCCACTAGTTTTAGGCGCTTTTAATCCGGTTTCGTTTATTGGATGGGATGTAGCCACTCCGTGACCAGTTCCTGATTATGTTAATTAAATAGAAACATGTTGGCTGTTTTATTGTTATTTGTGTTAAATGGGCACTTTGTGGTTCTGTTAATCGCTCGCAGTTTGTA
>JABMDO010000943.1:0-20323 GCA_014851415.1 Cnaphalocrocis medinalis | reverse complement strand
CCTAACGAGGTTTTATTCTACATCTACAGATTAATATACAAACTAACCTACTTAAATAGTTTAGTTAGTGGTTAAGTTCCCGAAAAAATCTCGAAATATTTGAGATTTATCGGACGCCAGATGGAAATCAATTGCTTTATGCCTTTCAAAAAGCTTATGGGCCCTTCGCCGTTATACCGGCTTTGCAGGTGATTAGAGTACTTCACCAAAATCAACCAAGGTAGGTATTATTTAAACAACAGCGAGAGAGTGTTATTTCCAGTGACACTCTTTGCCTGTGAGATAACAAATAATGCATAAGGACCAATAACTTTTCTGAATTTAAGAACCCGATTTCATAGCCTAAATCATGTTTTCCATCTAACATTCCATACGGCAGCCGCGCACATTTGCGGTTGCTATTCCACTAGTTTAGGCGCTTTTAATCGGTTTCGTTATTGGCGGGATGTAGCCATCGTGACAGTTCCTGATATGTTAATTAATAGAAAACATGTTGGCTGTTTATTGTTATTGGTTAATGGCACTTTGTGGTTCTGTAATCGCTCGCAGTTTGTAAACAGCGTTTTCCCAGCCTCAACCCCCTTTCCCCCCGATTGTGCCTCCGTTATCTTCACGATGGGTGTAGACGCAGAAGAGGTTACCACCCTTATATTGTTGAAACACCAACAATTCGTATTACCAAACGGTTCGAAAATACATTCCTATTGCCTACCTCCAAGGAGTGGAATTCTCTACCGGCTGAAGTGTTCCCAGAGCGCTATGATTTGGGAGTTTTCAAGAGAAGAGTGAATAGGCTGTTGCTAGACAGCCGTGCTACACCCACGCCCACATCATCACTTACCACCTTGTGAGATTGCAGCCAAATGTCTGGCAATATACAAAAATGTGATGATGACCAGTATTACCGATACAGTCGGACCGATAGCGTAGCTGCGTAGTGGTAATGGTATAACTTCAATAGGATGCGTGCGCCGGTCCCACGCTCTCACCCACTGACACAGTGACTGCGGGTGCGCGTAATGTGGCAGTGTGTCTTTAATCAAGGATGTTCACACCATTTGATTGGGAAACATCAACTATAAATGGTTAGGAGAAAATAGTCACAGCTTGTAGTATAGTCAATCTGGGTAACTTTGACAGATCATCACAATATTTTTTTGTATTTGTTGCCATCGTGGCATCGTGGCTTGCCCGTTATGCCCAGACTGCTGCACATACGATGAACTCCTGCAGCCTACCGATAGCGCAGTCGTTGTGATGAAGTATTGGGCCGGGAAAATGTAATATCCTGATGCCATCGACACAAGAAGAAGACAATATTTTTTTAGCTAACTTTTACAATGTTAAATCTGAGACGGAAGAGTTTACATAATCGGTGCTCTCAGGTTGATTTTCATGCTATAACTTGGGCCCAACACTTTACTTACTGTGCCATGAAGGTCGTTTCTTAGTCATTAAGTGCCATCAGGCCAGTCAATGTAACACTAATGAGCCGACGCGCGCCGGTCTCACGGTCTCACCTACTGACAGAGAGGTGCTAATATAACGGTTGTCACGTTACCAGGGGAGTAATTCTCGTGCACTTGACATCGAAGTCGAACTAGTGATTTGTGTGGCCGAATGTATAAAATCATTAAATTCGACTTGAATGTTGAGCGCACGAGAATTGCCCCCCCTGCTGTCACATTAGATTTACAGTGATAAAGCGGAAACGCTTTCAGACACCGTGTACCTACTTTATTAATATCAATCGTTTAGTATTTTTTCTAGTAATAAACTTCCGCCTGGTTACTTAGTAAAAGTTGATTAAACTAGAAAGGTAGTTATTAAAAAATTATACAACATCTCATCTTGGAGCGGGTTTGTGTCTATGCTTTAACTGTTTATAGGCTTGCTTGCTTTGTTTCTCTGCTTGCTTGCATAGTATAGGTACAAGCCTACCTTAGCTCTTCCATTTTGAGGTGCTAAGGTGGCGTGGTCTTGGGGGAAGCGCAACAGTCGTGATTGATCCCCAAGGCAAGTGCGGTGGACTATCCTTCACGAGGTTGTCAGCTCCGTTCTTGGTCTAATTCACTTTCACAGAAATAGACGTAACAGAAACCACCGGGCGCAACTGTCAGGGGGTATTGGAAGCAGCTACTTGTCCGGCAGCTGTGGACAGTGCACGGGCACGCGAACCCGACAACCCCGAGCTGCTCCTGTCTCATCCCCATACTTCCGAGACAGCAGCATCACAACTACCTAACCCAGCAATCCTAACCCACAATCCTCCCAAACTACCCACTTACCCGACCAACCTCCCAAACCCAATCCAAGGTGTCATTCGACCCGTGCCGATGGATGCGTGGCTGAGGGGGTGCTCAGTCGTGAACGGAGACTCTCTGATACCGGGCAACCTCAGAGCAGTATTTGCCTTACCTGGTAACAGGGCTCTGCCAGGTGGACCTTCTGACCCTTGTTTACTCGTGGGAATTGCATGGATAACGAAGATTTCATCAACTACCTTTTAAAATCTCCGGAAGGAGAACTAGTTACTCTAGGGCTAGACCCCCGTTCGCCCTGCAGTACAATAACCAAATCCCTGACAGCTTTATCAGTGGAAGGCGCTTCGGCTGCCACGACACAGATGGAGCTGGAGGGATGTTATACTGGGTCTGTTTCGACCGCTTCTGTGGAGGGCGCCTCGGCTGTCGTGCCTCAGAAGAGATCGAGGGAGACTCAGGCCAGGTCCGGGTCTCAAGCGACTCAATCTGGGGAGGGTGCCTCGGCTGCCGTGCCTCAAGTTGAGTCGGGAGAGACCCGGTCTTCGCCGGGGCCATCTACGGCTCTTCCTGTGGAGGGTGCTTCGGCTGCCGTGCCGCAGGTGGGGCCGGGGGAGGCTACGGCGAAGACGAAGAGGAAGAAGATGAGCGGATCGGCAAGGAAGCGCTTCAGGAGACTGATTGCAGCGGAGATGGGAACGGAGGAAGCCCTGGCCCTATGCAGGAAGCCCTGGAGCGAAATGCCTGTCGAGAAACCTCCTCCAACGAAGACGGCTAAACGAATTCGTTCGGAGGAGGAATCTCCGAAGGAACAGCCGAAGAAAACTTCTAGGCTGGACCAAGGAGAACCTTCCCTACAGTATAATACCGTAGCGGGCGCATCGCGCATGGGTGTTCGGAACACCACGCCCATGAGCGAGGACCAGATGCGGTTGATTAAGGAGGCGATCCTCGACCTCCTTTATAAAACGGAGGTAGGCAAAGGCCCTCGGTTTACGGGTTTCAGCCACAAGCCAGGCTGGGTGATGGTCTCCTGTGAAGACCAGGAAAGCCAGAACTGGCTTGTGGATGAAATTCCTAAGCTGAAACCGTGGCCCGAGGCAGAGCTCTCTACCATACCTGAGAGCGAACTGCCTAAGCCACAGGTGGCAGTCACTTACCTGCCCTTCAGTGAGGCCAAGACAGTCGAAAGGGCGATCGGCATCATGAAGGCGCAGAATAGGGGACTGAACATCCACCACTGGAGGATCCTCAACAGTCGAGTCGAGGGGAGTGGGCACGTTGTCACCTTCTCCCTAGACGACGCGTCTGTTGAGGTTCTGAAGGCGAACCAGGGGCAGGCCACCCTTGGATTTAAAAAGATTCTTTTTAAGTTCAAGGGAGATCCTGACCCTAAACCCCAACCCCAACAAAGTACGACCCCAGAACCCTCGACATCGAGCGGGCAAAGGGCGACTGTAGCGGTGCAAGAGACACCGAGGACCTCTACAGGGGCCTCACGTCAACGGCCTCCGCTGCTGTCCACCAAGCCCAGAGGGGGGGCGCTTCGAGGGGTACTGTTGGAGGGGAAGCTAGAGGGGCCATTGCTGGCAGAGGACGTCCTCGTCCTCAGCTAGCTAAAAAGCTCCCTAAATTCCCCCCAAGGGGCAGCCAGTAAAATGGCTCCCCACGAATGTGGAGCGAGGGTCCTGCAAGGCAACCTCCACCATGCTACGGCTGCGTCCGCCGTGGTGGAGTGTTGCTTTGCCAGGACTAACATCGACCTCGCTCTCATTCAGGAGCCGTGGATTTCCCACGGCCAAATTCTGGGCCTGTCGTCAATAGGTAAGATCATTTTTAATACCAATGGCATCAGACCCAGAGCATGTATAGTTTATAAAAAGAATACTAACATTTTACCTATTCCAGAGCTCTGTAATGACGACCTGGTAGCTGGGTATCTCAATCTTAGGGGATGGAAGGGACCAAGGCTAATTGTCTGCTCAGCCTACCTGCCCGGCGACAAAACCAGCCCCACTGAAGACCTCGAGCGCGTTGTGGCCTACGCTCAAAAACACAACGCGGAACTGCTTGTGGGCTGTGACGCAAACGCTCACCACACCACATGGGGCAGCACCGACATCAACGAGAGGGGTGAGTTACTTTACGACTTTCTCGTCACCAACTGCCTAACCACTCTTAACTTAGGATGTACACCGACCTTTGTAACGCGTGTTAGACAAGAAGTTTTAGATATAACATTCGCAACAAAAAATCTAGCTAGGCACATTACAAACTGGCAGGTTAGTAGCGAAAACTCAATGTCAGATCACAGACACATTTTGTTTGACATAAGAACTAAATTGTCCACTCAAACAGAAGCATTTAGGGATCCTAGGGCTACCGATTGGAATAAATATAGGGCCAATCTCAAAACAAACCTAGAAGCGTTTCCTAAGTGCATCAGGTCTATTGATGGACTGGAACTTGCGGTGGAGACTGTCACCGTAGGAATAACCACAGCCTACAACGACAGTTGCCCCGAAAAGACCAAGAAATCAACTAGGCAGGTACCTTGGTGGAACGCTAAGCTGAATAGGCTTAGGGAACAAACGAGGCGACTTTTCAATAGGGCCAAATCGTCTGGTGATTGGGACGCATACACACAGGCTCTAACCAATTACAATAAGGAGATTAGGAAGGCTAAGAGAGCATCATGGAAGAAGCTATGTGAGGATGTGGAGAGTCTTCCTCGACCTGCCAGACTCCATAAAATGCTCTCTAAGACTGGAACTAATCAAGTTGGGCTTCTGAAAAAGCCCGACGGAACTTTCACCACGAGTGAAACTGAAACTCTGGAGCTTTTAACAGTCACTCACTTTCCTGGGTCAATCACCCTCTCCAGAGGGAGATATCATAGAAACTGCCCTCCGCATAAACCCTCTCCGGAGGAGTGGCGAAGGGCTGCAATCGTGATAAGACCTGACAAAGTGCAGTGGGCTGCAAACTCCTTCAAGCCATTTAAGGCCAGCGGGGATGATGGAATCTTCCCTGCCCAACTCAAGGAGGGAGTTGAAATACTCACTCCATTTCTGGTAAAAATCTTCAGAGCAAGTTTTGCTTGGGGATATATCCCAGAACGATGGACAACTGTCAAAGTTATCTATATACCCAAGGCAGGTAAAAAAGACTACGCTCTTCCAAAGTCTTTTAGACCAATAAGCCTATCATCCTTTCTCTTAAAAGTGATGGAGAAGGTAATAGATATCCACATTAGGGACACAATCACAAAACCCATACACCACTCCCAGCATGCCTATCAAAGAGGAAAATCTACAGAGACTGCCCTTGTCAGTCTAGTAGACCGAATCGAGAAGGCGCTGGACGATAAAGAAATAGCACTGTGTGCATTTCTAGACATAGAAGGAGCATTTGACAATACCCCAACATCTTTATTGGTTAGGGGACTCTCTGAGAAACAAGTAGATTCAACCACGATAAAATGGGTACAGTCAATGCTATCTACACGAGAGGTGAAGATAACACTCTTCCAAACCTCAATCACAGCACTAACAACAAGAGGCTGCCCACAGGGGGGAGTACTATCTCCCTTATTATGGACTCTTGCTGTCGACCAGTTACTTTACAAGATGGCCAGAATGAGCATAGACGCACAGGGATACGCAGACGACCTGGTAGTCATGGTCCGAGGCTTCTGCCAAAGTACTATATCCTCTTTACTGCAGAGAGCTCTTAATACCATCGGTGACTGGTGTGAAGAGAACAATCTGTCAGTAAACGCCGATAAAACTATAGTTATACCTTTCACCAGGAAGAGGAAGCTTGACAAGCTCACCAAGCCCAGGATGAATGGAAAGGAGATAGAATTTTCCACCGAGGTTAAATACCTGGGAGTCACAATCGACCAAAAACTAACGTGGAATACTCATCTCCATAACATAATTCAAAAAGCGAAAATAGCTTTAGGCACATGCAGCCGTATGATAGGAAGCGACTGGGGATTAAGCCCTAAGGCGGTCCTATGGCTTTACCAAACCATTGTGAGGCCGACCATCTCGTACGCTTCTGTGGTATGGTACAACAAAGCCCTACAAAAAACGGCTGCGGAAAAACTAGGTAGCTTGCAAAGGACTGCCTGCATTATGGCTACCAGAGCGATGTCAACAACGCCGAAGGCGGCTTTGAATGCACTGCTCAACCTGACGCCTCTCGACACTCACATCGTCAAAGAGGCGGAGGCTAGCATGTACAGGATAAACGCACAGGGCGAGACAAAGCTAATCTCACTGAGGTTGAGATCTTTACTCAACTCAAGAAGTGGGACGCCAATCATGAGCATGCTTTCTGATGCGCTCACAACAACATACAAATTCCAAAAAACTTATGTTGTGGAAATACCTACTAGAGATGACTGGATGAACGGGCGTATACCTTGTGAAAAAGACAGTATAATCTGGTACACTGATGGGTCTAAAATGGGTCCCAATGTAGGATACGGAGTATATGGAGGGAAACCCAAAATTAGAATAGCTCAAAACATGGGCAATTTCGCCTCTATTTTTCAAGCGGAGGTATACGCCATAATTGAGTGTGCGGAAACCAGTCTGCAAAAGAATTATACAAACAAATCTATCTACATAAACTCTGACAGTCAAGCGGCACTACTAGCACTTAGGGCGTACTCCACAACGTCCAAGCTAGTAGAAGACTGCATGACTAGACTAAACCGCCTAGGTCAATGTAACAGAGTAACACTTAGATGGGTTCCGGGTCACGCGGGGATTGGAGGCAATGAGATTGCTGATGAGCTCGCGAGGGCAGGATCAGAGGGTATATTTTACGGCCCAGAACCATTCTGCGGCATACCCAAAAGTCTTGCCCGTCTGACACTGGAAAACATTTACACACACAAATCACACGAATCCTGGCTTAACACACCAGGATTAACCCACTCCAAGCTACTCATAAAGCCTTATAACCGCGGATCCTCCGTCGCGCTTCTTCGGCTAAGTAGGAACAGTATGCGCATCCTAGTGAGAGCTCTAACCGGCCACTGCTGCCTTAACAAGCACATGGCCACCATGGGACTGAGCGACACTAGAATCTGCAGGATGTGTAACGAGGCGGATGAAACCCCTTTACACATACTCACCGAATGCGGACCACTGATGCGTAAACGTAGCATGCATCTGGGAAAGCACATTCTAAGCCCCAATGAAGCTAAGGATCTCAGTCCCAAACAATTAATTCACTTTCTTAAAAGTGCAGGATTTGAGACTGAAATGTAGCATAGCGGCGATCACAATAGATCAAACTGGTCGCAGTGATACTGGTCTGAATAAGACCTGCATAGCCGCCCGCTTAAAATAAAAAAAAAAAAAAAATACAACATCTCAAATACTGATCTAGTTACGTACCTACTAAGTAAGTAGTTTTAGTACTATTTGCTACGGATATTAGATTACAGAAGCATAACATTCATATATTCCACCCAAACATTGACCAATCAAAATTGGTCATTAGGTAAATAAGTATTTGTCTAGGGTAGTGATAGAACCTACGACCTTTTGCACATAAGGCAGGGTCACTATCAAATGCTTAATCGGGTTAGTCATATGTGGGAGAGCCACGCTTTGGTGTTAATGAGCCGGCTCGGTCGGAGTGATGGACGCCACGGCCTCACAGAAGACTCCTGGTGTTGCAGGTGTCAATGGGCGGCGGCAATCGTATACCATCAGGTGATCCGTCTGCTCGTCTACTACCTATTACCTAAAAATAAAAATGCAGATAGGATAAAGTCACTCGGCCGTTTTTCAAAACTTATCATTGTCACCATGGGCACTTATAATTTCTAGACCATTTAATTTTACCTTGAATAAGTATAATTTGAATCCAAGCTAATTTTTATGGAGAGAACCAAACTGGCTCTATTTTAATTAGGATTTGCACAACCTATTTTAGGCAACACACATTAATTAAGACCAGCCTTTAGAATTAATGCTGTAAGTATACAGCATAGGTATCTGTTAAGCTTAGTCAATTGAGCTGTAGTGATAATAGCTGTACTCATAATAGCAGGAGGGCCTATAACGAAACTGTCCTATATCGGATGTGGATGTACCTACTTGTCGCAATCAAACAAGAGGGACGCACTGCGCATAATGATTCCGTCGTTTATGCCGTTTTTTGAGATAAGACAATGTCATCGCTAAATGACTGCAAGAAATCGTCAAGCCAAGCTATTTGATAGTAGGTATGGTCACACTCTTATATTTGAATTTTGATTACTTGATGTATTTCAGACACAGTAATCAAAGTTGTCTTCTGAAACGAGCAAAGTGCAAATTATTAAATATGTAATTGCAAGTACAATAAATAAAAAGGGTTTAGGTATAATGTAAAACCGTCTATCATGGTTATTATTATCAATAAATAAATTATGTTTCGCGCATGTCATGTGTTCGAGCGCAGCCGTGTCTGCGCGCACGCAAGTATCGGGGTCAAGTCCGTGGCGCCGGCGCACGCTCGACAGCGACAAGTGTTTAAAATGCTAATTCATAGACTATAAACTGATTCGACATGTAGGTCTACAGCTTAAGGCGATAAACGTCACAAATAGAGGAGAAGTATGATGGATCGAGGCGGTGCATGTTTTCATCGAATCAATCAAACTATGTCCCTATTTAATGAAGCAGTTAGCAATAAATTCATGCTAAGTTTAAAATCCGGTTAATTAATATGTGTCGAGTCTAAATAAGTGTCTTTATTTGATTAATATTTGCGCACAGACTAGTTTTCGCATCGCGCATATTATATAATGCCAACTAATTTTTCGAGGGCTACGACTTAGGGTCCTTCAAGAGAAGAGCCTACTACCAATATTGTTCTACTACTTTCTGAAAGGCCGGCTACGTGTCAGCGACGGTGGTCAGTGGTGATTGCTTACGGACGCTTGTTTGTTTGTCACGTCTACTATAAAAAAAGGATCAATAAAATATTCAAAGTATATCCAATTACTTGTAGACAGTAAAAAGGAGGATTTTAATTAGCTGAAGTCTCAGCTATGGTGAGGCTGAAATAAATTACTGCATAAAATAAGCTTTCACTGACTGAAAGCAAACAAGTCACGTATTAAAATATTTTATCATACTTTCATTTTCACAAACACAATTGAAATTAATATAAAGACAAAGAAATCATTTATGTACCTATTGTTGGACGAACAAAATCGATTGCCTAGGACAGCACTAGGCGTACCCCATCCCTAATGTCATCTGACAGTAGAACTGTCATTCACTTCGTTCAGAGATAGATTCGCGCGCTCTGGCGCTCTGTGATTGTGATATTAATTTATTCGAGTAAAACTGTGTAATACCATTTAAAATGCGTTTCATTGTTATCAGATCAGAAGTGAGACCGTAATTCATAGCCCGCAGCTATTTTCCCAACGTAATTGTACAGATTTTTGTGAAAATCGTGTCAAGTTGGCGGCATCCGCAAGACCGAGTTTGGTCGTGATAAAATCATGTTAAATACCGTGTTGACATATAAATACGCGATGAATCGTTGTTTTGTAATCATATTAGTTAATAACTTTATCTAACACTTCCTATCACAATAAACGCATTTTGAGTAAATCAAAATATGAAAGTAACCTATGAAAAGTACGACGCAAAAGTTTGTATACCAAGAGTTTATAAGTACGAAAGAGGTTTCCTGTAGTTTTATCAATGGTTTTATCCCAGAGAAGGGTGTATTGAAACCCATCAGCTCTGGAAGGCACCGGAAATGGTGTAGACACGCATTTTTGACAGGTACTATTGTAAAAGTTTTAAGTTCCTAAAAAGTTATTTACAAGTGAGTGAACAGTGCCAAGGTAAGATTTGAGGGTAACAGAAAATAATTGTTAGCACTGTGTTATATGTATTACTATGAGTTCTTTTATTTCATATATCATATAAAATGTGGAAACAAATACCAATGAGTCCTAATATATGAGGCAAGGAGACCACTAGAGGAAATGAATTGGAATGTCAACCTGCCACTGGTGATGAGAGATGCATGAAAATCACAGCTGTAGTGTACATGGAGCTAATATTGTACTTGCATGGTGTTAGGTTTGTGCATGAAGAGTCCCTATGGTAAGTCCAACTTACAATTTTAATGTGTGGCCGATGCCAGAGGGCCAAGATTTTCCAGTCATGCCTAATTGCTATGGTTGTCATATCACAACCCACCTAATCAGCATGGAGTTTATGGGTATAACCTGCACTTAAGGAGAGGCCTTGTCCAGCTGTGGACTACAACAGCAATGGCTGATAATGTGCAGTTACACTATGACATTATGTGAATGAGAGTGAATGAGATTCAAATGTAACATGCCCTTGAGATGTATTTTATTGCAATTATGTATTTATTTTACTGATGTGTTTGTGTATTGATGTGTGCAATCAAGTTTTACTAATAATAATACTGGTGGTAGTATTATGGAAACCAATTCATAACAGCCGGTAATGCCCAAACAAACCTAAGCATTTTTATTATAACTGTTGCTATACATATTATTGTGTTGTGTGTGGTATGCTTTAAGTATTGTGTCATGCAAAATTCAAATTCAGTATTACCATGGAAAATAACATATTGGCATGAGTTTAAGCACTTATCCCAGAAACAAAGTGGTAAAAGATATAAAGGAAATCTATAGTTGCAACGGTTACAAGTCATATCAATGTCTGCGAGAGAGAAAGTTTGGGAACCACTGTGTGATGCAAGTATCCGCATATTCAACAATGATTTGGACTTATGTTTGTAATATCAAAGTTTAGTAAAAAGTGATGAAATAAATTGATATACAGAAGTCTTACATGTGCTCAACTATTCAAAACAAAGGTAAGAAAATAGAAATTAAGTTACAGGAATGGAATTATAACTATCAAATGTATGCATTCTGTGAACTATTAAAAGTGTGTGGTTACATTCAAGTGCTATGAAAATATAATCAAATAATTGAATTCAAAATTGAATATTATGTTCAGCTTAAAATTTTAATTCATTTGATGTTGGAGTAATTTATGAGCTATAATGTCATGAAAGATATGAAGTTAAGAAGTTCTTTTCTTAAAAAGAAAATATAAGTGACCTTATAACTGAAACATAAAGTTATAATTGGATTTCATAAATAAAGTATGAGAAAAACGAAGTGATCGAGTAATGAGATATAATATCATATCATAAACAAAAGACAATAGTGTAGAAATACTGAGCTTAAATTAATATTTGAGATTCATGGATTGTTTGAAGAAGTGAAAATTGGATTAACTCATTTATGTGTGACAAAAATAAAATACTTGTTTAATTTTGATAACATTGGAATTAATTTGATAACTTTGAGAACTCATCAACAAGTTTGATATCATTTGATGAGATGGTGAATAAAACTATTAGTTACCTAGTTTATCAAAAAGTGATATAGTTGAAAATCACTAAACTTTATTATGGAAAATTTACAAAAGTTCAAATATCTAAGTTAAATAAAACTTGGTGCATGGATAGAGTGAGGTCTACAATATTCATTTCTGGACTTTTACTTATGGCTTTATTATTGGAATTTTGGAAATAGCCTCCTCACTGTGGTAATATCAAAACAAAATGATTGAAGTAATGAAGATAATGAGATTATGGCTATAAGAAGCCCCTATGCATTATTTGGACATGGATTGCTGGTTTGATTCTTGTATCATTGGAAAATATACAAGTTGATGAAAAGGATGTCTTTTAAACACCCAGACTCTACTACAATTGAGGTAACCTTTGGTGTTGGTATCTAAAGGAAGAACTGAGAATATATTCATGGTGATCTATAATGATCCACACAAGCAACTAGTAATTACTAGCACCACTAGTAATTTCCCAAACTTCAAGTGGAAATACCCAGTTTATGTTAAAATCACTATTTGGAAGTATTGTTCAGTGAAGAGAGTTTGATGATGTCACATTATGTTTCACATTAATGGGCTCATGAAGCAAGATGATGCCTTCACATTGAAATGGAAAATATAGTATCTCATGAAAGTTTATTCAACAAAGTGAATTTAGTGACAACATAATATTTCACCTGGTGAATTACTCTTGAGTGAGTGAACATTTTGTAATGATGGCTCTGGTGTGACGATGGTAATGAAGTACCCTTATTTCTTCACTACAATATTTAGATGTGTACAATTTAGTATGGCTACTGCATAACTAATGACGGCTGCATAGAACATAACTAATGGCTGACCATTTACAGCTGAGTGTTTATGTGTAACAACAAATATAATGTGAACACCTGAGTTACACTGCAAATACTTTTTGAACATATGAGTGGTGTGTTAGTCTAACACAACAGATATGATATTATGAATACAATTTATATTCATGCTATAGTGAATTCCAAGCAGTTTTGAATTTCAATAAGCAAAAGTACTAGTGGCCCGCCCTCACTTCGCTTCGGGACAGTGGTTCCAAATTGAACCAATAGATGGCGCTGGTCGTCGAATGCATTGCGCTGGTGTCTTGTGTTTTTGGTTTACTTATACTTAAGTCTTGTTGTCCATAGAAGTTGTCTCATTATAATGAGTATAGATATACTGGAGTACACAAATGAAAATATGGAACACTATTGGATTGAAACTGAAAATTGGTTGAAGTTGAAATGAAGTTATTTGTGGTCTTATATGAAGAACAGTATACCACATCGATTCTGTATGATAATAAGACTGATCCTGCTGCTAGTCTCTACTCATATGGCTTAAGACAGAATACCTAACAATACATTGTGTTATTTATGGTTGTGATAAAATGAGGAGACAACTGATTATTACAAAATTACTGCCTGTCATATTGAATGGATTGGATGCTTAGAGTGTATCATGGCAGCAAAAGACTATGAAGCTGCATAATCCAAAGTCAAGATAATACACAAGTGGACATAAGATTATAAAATGCACAGATGGAAATGGTAGAGTTTCCACACAGACAAAGTGTATGCTTAAGGGACATGTGCGAACAAGGTCAGTGTCAGTCATAAATATTGTTTTGTTGAGACTGGAAATGCTTGTTATAGCAGTGCTATTCTGTCCTGGAGATGAAAGAATCTCTGGGAAATACCTGCGTGTATTGCAAGTTTTAGAGGCTACCAAATAGAACGAAACCGGGTTGTTGTCGTATTACACCAGTATTATTCAGGTTAACCTGTAATATAAGGAGGTTGATCCTGTTTCTAATAAATTACTCTAGGACCATTGAAGCTCATCATATAATAGTATTGAAATGGTTGGTTCTATTGTGACTGTATCATTGCTATGGGCTTGTGAATGTTTAAGCCATGAGTGTTTACTAGCTCTAATGTTAGAGTTTGATCAACGCAAATGGAAGAGATGAAACACTTCTGGAATTAAATAAAGTGTGATAATACCGATGGAGACAATCTTAAATATGGATGGATGTATTTATCGTCATGGGAAAAGTGTATATAATTATTGTGGAGCAAGTATGTGACGAATTGGCGACCTTACAAAAGTACAATGTTCGAGAATCGTACTCGATGTATAAAGCCTTCATAGAGGATCATGCATACAATACATACCCGCCGTTTCCCTGTTTCCACGCAGAGTGAACTAGCCATCCTAGTAAAGGCATTTTGCGACATCTTTGAAGCAGAGGCGAGGTATTGACAATACTGTAAGGCCATTGTAATGTAATACTATTACCATGGAGCGCTTGTAAAATTATTTACCTTTCAGGATTTGTTATACAATTGCCGATTGGGGCCTTTGGTACTATTTACCATAAAGAGACTTGTGTTTTAGCCACACTACGTGGAGCTTGTAACATTGTTATCATAAAGGAATTGTATATTATTGCTGGAAGATCTAAATTGATCTTAAAAAAAAAAAAAAGAAAGGGGCAGTTAATAATCACATTGCCATAAGGAGCTTGTATGAGTGGTATGACTGCCGTGAGGGGATATAGTCATTACTGCCGGAAGAGCTATTGTACATAATTATCATCTCCAAAATGACATAACCTTCACACCAATAATACACACACTTACACCCAACACTTCACTTTTCATTATAAATGCACACATACCATGACGCTTGCTTAAGAGGCCTACATAGCGTCCACGCTTGCCCACGGGGCCTCAGCGTGTTAACACTTATTTTCCGTCTACTCAATGCACTAGGTTTACACAAATATGATAAAGTTTATCTGTTCACGTAAGATAACATTTCGAAGACGCTAGCAGTGTTTGATTTCAGAGACCAGATTCATATCCGAAGGATGTTGATCCCTTTGAAGCCGAAAGATGTTGATCCTTTCGAAGACGCTCTCCTTAGCGTGTAAACAGTTATTTCCTGTCTACTCAATGATGTACACAAATATGATAAAGTTAATCTGTTCACGGAACCGAAAGATGCATAACCTTTCGAAGATGCCTTTGCGCAGTGTTTGATTTCAGAGACTACATTCATATCCGAAAGATGTTGATCCTTTCGAAGACGCTCTCATCAGCGTGTATAAAGTGATTATCTTCAAAGTCTTTACACCAAATGTACACAAGTACAATGTTTGTCTTTTTCCAGACTTAGAATATGAGGAACTTTCCGTGCAAATAGTGTTTGCCTGTGGGGCCTTTACACTGTATTATTGTCCGAAAGATGTCGATCCTTTCGAAGACGCCTGCTTACGGGGCTTAGCGTACACACAGTGCCTGCCATAAGGGGCCTCGCACTAAGAAATAATTATATAAATAACGCTTGCTTTCGGAGCCTACATAGCGTTAACACATGCCTACGGGGCCCACATAGCGTTCACGCTTGCCTAAAGGGCGTACATAGCGTTCACACTTGCCTAAGGGGCCTACATAGCATTCACGCTTGCCTAAGGGGCGTACATAGCGTTCACACTTGCCTAAGGGGCCTACATAGCATTCACGCTTGCCTAAGCGGCGTACATAGCGTTCACACTTGCCTAATGGGCGTACATAGCGCTCACACTTGCCTAAGGGGCGTACATAGCGTTCACGTCTGCCTTAGGGGCCTCAAAGTGTTAACAGTGCTTGCTTTCGGAGCCTTCGCACTGAGAGAATCTCGCAGAACAGCAACGCTTGCCTGAGGGGCCTACACAGCGTTCAGACAAATATGATTCCCTGTTTACAGAACCGGCAGACGTTATACCTGTCGAAGACACCTGCCTGAGGGGGCCTTTGTATGTTTACAAAATTATATGACATAACGAAGGAATGCTTGCCTTCGGGGCCCTTACAGTATTCACATTCATTCCTACAACACATTGACATAACAAAGGACCTTTGCCTTCGGGGCCTCAATGACGTCCTCGCGTGCTTGCTGAAAGAGCCTTGTAGCACTTACAGAACTCAACACCGAATGCTAGCCTTCGGGGCGTTCAAAGCATTCACACAGTGCATGCTCACGGAGCCTAAGCACTAACGCCACACACCATACAGCGTTTGCCTTCGGGGCCAATATAGCGCTTTACAGACTCTACATATAGTAAATATCTTATTACATTTAACGACTTCATAGCGTTACCATAGTGCCTGCTTTTGGAGCCTCAGCACAAAATTCAACCATCTGGAAACGCTTGCCGAAGGGGCCCTTATAGCGTTTGTACAGTGCCTGCTTATGGAGCCTAAGCACTATTATTTATCCTATTCTGAAGTGGGGTTGATCATAACCCTGAACAAAGAACTGGAGCTTGGAGCCGGGTCGAAAAGAGCCGGTTCGAGCGGAGCGGAGCTGGGTCGAGCGGAGCCGGGTCGAGCAGAGCAGATCCGGGTCAAGCAGAGCGCAGCCGGGTAGAGCAGAGCGGGACCAGGCTGAGCTACGCTGGAGTGGAGCAGTATCCTTCGGGGACCGAAGGAATGCAGGATGGCCGAACTGTTGGACGAACAAAATCGATTGCCTAGGACAGCACTAGGCGTACCCCATCCCTAATGTCATCTGACAGTAGAACTGTCATTCACTTCGTTCAGAGATAGATTCGCGCGCTCTGGCGCTCTGTGATTGTGATATTAATTTATTCGAGTAAAACTGTGTAATACCATTTAAAATGCGTTTCATTGTTATCACTATCAAGAAACTTGTAAGTTCGTGTTTAACCTAGAGAAAGTGGCTGGGAAGATAAGAAGATGAAAGCCCAAGATAAATAGAAACACGCGAAAGGCCTGTAGCCCCAGCGGCATTTATCATCATTACAAACCATAAGTATTTCATACAAAAATACATTTTTCTGCCATTAGTTGGCAATGAGCAGAGTCAGGACCGTTTATTTTTTGGCATTACGAAGAATTTATTATTACGATACAAAAAGACGGTTGGAATGGTTATTATCCCGAATAAATTCGCGAAATACTATTTTCTACATTTGTTCGCTAGAGACGGTAAACGAGCAAATGGGTCACCGGTAGATAATTTTACTGATCACTAAAAGAGGTTGCACCGGAATAAGCATTTAAATACTGCGTCCACTCCAAATAATTTAGTAGCCTTTGCAAAATGATGATGATCTGATCACATAGAGATTAGTCTATAAATCAAAAATATTTTTAAACAGTTTGTGGCGGCAGTAATCTTTGATTTAAAATGTATTCTCATTTTAATCCCAATAATCCCAATTATCATAACCATGTTGCGTTTGCGCACACATTGGCTCGGGAATTGCGGACGCGGCGTAAACCGAGCCGCGTCATTAAGGGCGCACGCGCCGCCGCTATTCGATTACAAACGATTCAATGCTTGAAACGGTAGAACATTCTAATCGGAATTTCCTTACGGCTTAATGCACGATTGTTAAGCTGGCCGTAAATTGTGGATTTAGGAATATTTATCCTTATTTACGTATATACCTATGTATCAGCCCAAACAAAATAACATACTTACCTAGATAAATTCAGAAAAAAAACAACTATTTTTTTATGATTGTCCAAAAGAACACAACAATTATATAAAAGTACAGATATTAGTACCTACCTAAGTTCTTGGCAAAAATGTGCAGTGGTACCATTGTTGTTTTAGTTAATGAGAAATGGTCCTTCATCAATATACATCATTGGAATAAGTCCATTGCAACCTGATACGGTCCCTTGATTGAATGATGTATGAGCTGAAGGCAGAAATACCCACATTCCAGAGCGAAACGAACAAAATATATAACATATACAACGCGGAAACAGACCGTATCCTCCTCCATAAATGATGAGCTCCTGTACGTGTTTATTAGAGAATAATTCACGCAACATCTTCCATGCGAGTCCTGTAGTCTCTGGATAGATCAGTTTCCTAGGATACACACAATTGTTTATAGCCAAAAGTTGGATTAAATTCCGGAGTGCAGTTAGTAGCTGCGCTAGTATTTATGCTGCACAAGTTTTCCAGCTTGGTGAGACTTTCTACACAGTTGAAATTAATCTAGTTTTGAACTTTTTGTTGTAGTGGTTTCCGATGCGGCGGACAAGGAATGCGCTTCCCGTAAATACGGGTTCATCTCAGCACAAACGTTTTTTACTTCTTTAAATTATTCTATACTATTGATTAAGAGGTTAGTAGCATTGTCAACGCCAAGCTTTATAGGTACCGAATAGGCAAAACATTTGCGCAAAACGATAAAATAAGATAGTACGAGTACGACTACTCCCAGCGCCAGCTATTGGTAGTTTAAGTTATGTCCCGAGATGAAGTGAGGGCGAGCCACTAGTTCATAATAAATGGAATATCCTCGTGTAATGTACCTGCCCACGCAATGTCAACATTGTAATAGTTAGGAACTAAGACTTTTATTATTTTTCTTTTACTAATAAAGTACACAGTTTCTGTATGCGGCTTGCTACGTGGGCAACAAGAATATTGCATTGCTTATACTACTCAAGCAACCAACAAATATGTATATTGTATACCCGTACAAACACATGCGAAGAAAAGTACAACTTTTAACGAAGACACTTGAAGATATATAGGTAATAGGTTAGTATATTGTAACTTAAACTATAAACAAGTTCGTAATTAGTTTAAGAGTGAAACCACAATCAAAAACTTTATCGCGGTCCCAACTAGGGTTCAGAACTAGTAGTATTGAAAGTAACCCAAACTATCTAAAATATTCCGACGACAGGCAATATGATCAGAAAGGGGACTATTTAGTTATAGCGAAGTTGACGACTCTATATAAAGTGACGCAAGTTTTTTCTTCTTTCTCAAAGGCTTATTTGGTATCGGCGATAAGTCCAGATTTGGTAACCTATTTAGGATGAGCTTCTTACGCCGCCGTTTCAATAAGCTCGTGCTAACTAAATAAATAGTTTTTATGAAGCCATGCTTGTCTGTGCGAGATAAAAAAAAACTATTATTATATAAAGCCTCAGACGAGTATATTTAGGAGTTGAGAAGTATGAACATGTCAATGGAGACATGTCGACTGATGCCGAATAGTTCCCCGCTAACCTAGTTTCGGTGTCAGCGATCAACCGCTAATTCTTCGCTTGCGCCACGTTTAGGCCAACGTTTAGATCAATTTGCAGCTCTCGTTCTGATCGCGAGCATTCTGCGTGTCATTATACCTCTTCATTATCGAGTTGCAAATTTTTAACTGGTTTTCGTTTTCGTTTCACATTGTTATTACTTACGCATCACGTTATATTTCAATTGCATATACTGGACCTTGAAATTAGCTTCTAAAAGGTGATTAATAATATGGTTTACCTTCAACACAACCAAAATATTGGGGTATTATCAGGTTAACGCGTGTGTCATTAATTTAAGTGTCATGGTGTCACGTCGCCATAGAATCGTGACACCTAATGTATGATCCAATTTGTGTTCTTTTTTTTTAAAGTGATTTAGGAAATTCCTCCTCCTCTTGTTTGAAGATCTGTTAATCTCTTTTCTGGTGGTAGAAGCGATGAAAGAAACTTCTACAGGTCTGATTTATTCAAAATTTAGTGTCCATTGCATTGCTTTGTTAGCATATTTTATGCAGATATAGTTATTCTATTCTATTCCAGCATCAAGAAATGCGACTTCTAGTCAGAAGTATCATCCAAGAATTAAACAGTATCCTTACAGTTATACTTATTATTGCGTAGATACGAGTAATAGATTCATGGTGATCGGATACTGTTTAATTCTTTACTTAATTCAGTAGTCTTCATTCCAAGTAAGTTCACTGTCTAAAATAGATTTATATTTCACCCTTTATGAATTGTCAACGCCGTTTGCGTTATGCAAATTTCTTCATAAAGTAAACAGCCAAGGAGTGTCGCTGCGTCTACAGCTATTTGCTGATTTCCCTGAACACTAGACCAAGTGCATTTCCAAGGTCAGTGGGAGATAAACAGGATAAAACAACTTTCTATTTTAGTATGGTATTGTTAACTAACTTATGCAAATGAGAAACATGTCAAAGCAAAGAAGGTCCTAAGACAGAGGACAGCATTAAATCCCAGCTGCTTAATGCTGTCTATTGAGTTGCGATGGTAATGGATGGACAATGTTTCCTACTTGTTTTCCATAACTGCTCAGCTAGTGAGAAATCCATCACAGAGAAATTTAGGTCGCTATCTAACCCCCTACTTTCCTACGAAAAGACACTCGTTCTTATATATGCTGAGCTATCACTCAAAAAGCAATGAAGGAGCATCCCATTAGAAATATTTTTCGTAGACTTACTTTATAAGACAGATTATTGTTCACTGTATAAATAAATAGTCTGTGTATCTAGCATATAGTGAACCAGTTAATATGCAAGGACTTTTGAAGAGAAATCCTTAGCTTATATCATTATGTAAGTAGTAATTACCAACAATAACGGTGGAATGTGTAGGTAATAATGATTCACCCGAAGTGACTATCGGTTATTCGAGTCAGCGGTCATAAAGCGGAGCCCATAAAACTTAACTGCCTATTGTTTCACCTTAGAATCAGCTGTTATGATTAGTTCAGATAACAGTATTCAAACATAATTTAAAAAATTGCAATAAAAATCATTGTAATCACCCCTGATTA
>JABMDO010000942.1:0-20778 GCA_014851415.1 Cnaphalocrocis medinalis | reverse complement strand
CTTTGCAAATGAGAAACATGTCAAAGCAAGAAGGTCCTAAGACAGGACAGCATTAAATCCCAGCTGCTTAATGCTGTCTATTGAGTTGCGATGGTAATGGATGGACAATGTTTCCTACTTGTTTTCCATAACTGCTCACTAGTGAGAAATCCATCACAGAGAAATTTAGTGTCGCTATCTAACCCCCTACTTTCCTACGAAAAGCACTCGTTCTTATATATGCGAGCTATCACTCAAAAAGCAATGAAGGAGCATCCCATTAGAATATTTTTCGTAGACTTACTTTATAAGACAGATTATTGTTCACGTATAAATAAGAGTCTGTGTATCTAGCATATAGTGAACCAGTTAATATGCAAGGACTTTTGAAGAGAAATCCTTAGCTTATATCATTAGTAAGTAGTAATTACCAACAATAACGGTGGAATGTGTAGGTATAATGATTCACCCGAGGGACTATCGGTTTATTCGAGTCAGCGGTCATAAAGCGGAGCCCATAAAACTTAACTGCCTATTGTTTCACCTTAGAATCAGCTGTTATGATTAGTTTCAGATAACATATTCAAACATATTTAAAATTGCAATAAAAATCATTGTAATCACCCCTGATTAACCATTGTTTTTATTTTTGAGTTTCTACGAACGCGTGAGTCCACGCGAACGAAAGTCGCGGGCAAAAGCTGAGTATTAATATCGAGGGGTTGAAGGCTATTTGTTTTAAGCGACACTTTGGGCGATATTGAGTTATATACATATTCGGAATCAGCGATTTTTTCTGCGTCGATTGATCTGGGTTTCATAATTAATAGACAACTTTTTTGGCGCTTCAAACAATGAAAATTTCGGCCCTCATTTTAGAACATTGATGTATGAAACGCCAAAAATCAGTATCATTTTAGAGACTGTGGATATGAACCATACACATACGCGATTAATATCCGCTTGAACATGTTTCGCAATCACAATTATAGTACTCTATGGCGGTTAAAGCGTTTTTCCTTTTGCAACTTTTTGGTGAAACTGTGACTTAAAACATTTTGATTTCCACCAAAAGACATCTTGGCTGTCGCTTAAACCATTATGCTTTCTTCAAAAAAACATGTGACCAGGCTTTTAAACCGTTTTGTTTTTTATCCACTTTCATCATACCATGTCGTTTAAATCATTATCGTCCCTATCAAAATTTTACTAGAATGTCGTCTCAGAATTTTATCCGCATTCTTGAAGTTAATTTAGTGTCGGTCAAACATACTCCATATCGAGGGGTGAAAGGCTATTTGTTTTAAGCGACACTTTGGGCGATATTGAGTTATATACATATTTGGAATCAGCGAATTTTTCTGCGTCGATTGAGCTGGGTTTCATAATTAATAGACGACTTTTTTGGCGCTTCAAACAATGAAAATTTTGGCCTCATTTTAAAACAGTGATGTGTGAAACGCCAAAAATCGGTATCATTTTTAGGGACCATGGATATGAACCATACACAAACGCGATTAAAATCCGCTTAAACATGTTTTGCAATCACAATAATAGTACTCAATGGCGGTTAAAGCGTTTTTCCTGTAACTACTTTTTGCTAAAACTGTGACTTAAATCATTTTGAATTCCACCAAAAGTCATCTTAGCTGTCGCTTAAAACATTATGCTTTATTCAAAAAAACATGTGACAAGGCGTTTCAACCTTTTTGTTTTTTATCCACTTTCATCATATCATGTCGTTTAAATCATTATCGTCCTTATCAAAATTTTATTAGCATGTCGTTTCAGAAATTTATCCGCATTCTTGAAATTAATTAAGTGTCGGTCAAACATACCCCACATTTAAGCTTAGTTATTTGAAACACTTATCAAACCTCAAAATTGTGATATCTATGTCCATTCAGACATTGAAATATTATTATGGTACTCGCGGATCAAACCATTTTTGTTCGCCGCCGACGTCTTTCCCCACCACTTGCGCCGAGTGCTTAAAAGTCTGTCGCGAACCGTGATAACGAATGTATGTATGCGCAGTGCTGGAATAATTGCTGAAGGCTGATTTAAAAGTCTGGGTATGTGGCTGTCTCATGGGACGACCTGGCCGTGGTGGAGGGTACTTCTCCCCCAGCCAGTCAGTTGCCCGGTGAGGCATTCTTGAGTGTTCTGGGCGTGATTTTGGGCCGCTCAGTACACCACGCTCAGTAATTCTCGCCGGGGACCTCAACGCAAAATCTGTCGCGTAGGGGAACCTGACCACGGATCAGTGGGGTCGCGTCCTGCAGAAGTGGGCGGTGGCGAGTGTTCTCACCCTCCTAAATAGCGGCTTAACCCATGCGTGGGTGCAGCGGAACAGCGGATCGGTGGTGGACATCACTTTTGCCACCCCGTCCATAGCCGCGTGCACCGCTGACTGGCGGGTGGACGACGCCGGGTCGCTGTTCGACCAGCGATACATAAGTTTTGGGGCCGGCAGGGCGCTAGAGGCACAGAGGCCAACGAGAAGGCCTTCTCCTTTCCCGTGCTGGGTGCTGCCCAAATCGGACAAGGACAATGCCAATGGCTCCTGGATGAGGTGAGGAAGCTGCTGGAAAGAAGTAGCTTCCCACCTCACCGCGCATCTAGAGGACGTGGGCTTCAACCTCTAAGGCTTAGTATGGATTCAGGGCGGGCCAGTCTACGGTTGACGCCCTGAAACGTTTGAAAAGAGAGACGGAGGAGGCCGCTGAAGAGGGGAAGGGAGTTGTTGCTGTATCCTTAGACATAAAAAATGCGTACAACTCTCTCCCTACGACGCACAATACTGGAGACACTCTGCTATTTTCGAGTGCCTCAGTACTTGACCATCCTCATCGAAAATTATCTTGATGAACCTGAGGTCATGTACGTGGACAAATCAGGCGTCGCCCGGCGACGCATCGTAGAGACCGGTGTTCCACAGGGGTTCCTCCTTGGGCCCCTAGTCTGGAACATCGGGTATGACTGGGTCCTGCGCGGCCATCTCCTTTGGGACATGGGTATCATCTGCATACCAGATGACACCTTGTCACGTCTCGGGGGAGACCTTTGAAAAAGCCGCGGCGGACTCAGTCATATAGAGGGTGCGGTGCCTGGTTCGCCGTAAAAAAGATCGAGGTGATCTGTTTCCGCGGGCTGGTAATAGGCTTCGTTCCATCAGGCACATTGCTATCTGAGGTCCCCAGGTTCCGGCGAGGTCAAGGCGAGTTGCGTTATCTCGGCTTCACCCTGGACCCGCGACTCCTCAGGGTAGCTCAGGTAGTAGGGTAGTAGTAGACACGCTTTCGTGGCTGCTGCTGAACCTGCGCGGACCAGGATCCAGGCACCGACGGCTCTAAGCCGGCATCCTGCGATCAATGGCGCTAAATGGGGCGCCAGTCTGATCGGATTCCCTAGCAAAATTGGAATACCTTCCTTTCTTGCGGGGGCCTTAGCGGGTGATGGCGCAGCGGATCGCTCGAGCTTACCGAACGGTAAGTTTCGGTGCAGCCTGTTTGCTCGCTGAGACCTCTCTCTCGTCGTACTCGCCGGCGTATATAAGTAGCGGGCAGTAGTCCCCTACTACCTACTCTACTACCCCGTCAAGCGGGAGGCCGTGCGGAAGGAAGCTTGTCAGGTCCTCCTGAGGCGATGGTCTGAGCACCTTCGTACGGCCGGAGAACGCTCGACGCGCTCGCCCCGGTCTTGGACCGGTGGCTGGAGCGGAACCACGGTGTCGTCTCCTTCCGGATGGTGCAGGTAATAACCGGGTATGGTTGCTTTGGCGTCACACACCCTAACGGTGTGTGCGTCGTAAGCTCCGCAGCGCTATGCATTAGTGGCGAGGGTCGGCCAAGACCTCTCACTGGCTAGTATAGCGAGAGCTATACTAGCGAGTGATGAGGCCTGGAAGGACTTCGCTGCCTTTAGCGAGCACGTGATGGCAGTGAAGGAGGCGGTGGAGTGTAAGCGAGTGGCATCTTCTCGCCCCCGCGCTCAGAAGAGCAAGGAGGGGGAGAAGACGACGCCAATATGTACGTCTCCTCCCTCTCCGTGAAAGGTGTCCGCCGGTGACAACTGATAAGTGATATCAACTGATGAGAAGATTTGTGAAAACTTTTAATAATAACACATAATTTTGTTTTTGATTTAAAGAAAACATCGTCTCCACTAACATCTAAACTTAAAAATAAGAAATAATTTCATGGTATCATTGACCATTCTTTATAAAGTTATAGAAGTAAATGCTATTTAATACAAGTGCAGTTGTTTCAAATTGTTGTTTAAGCTATTTTAATTTGACCCTGAAATATTTAATTTTGGAGTTTAAACCAAATAGATTTTACCCTATCCAATTAGTAAAATGTTTGTTAAATCATTTCGCCTTACTCTGAAATACAGTGCAAGTAACACTTAAATCAATTTGCTTGCAGCTGTCAACAGAATAAAGTGTCGGTTCAATCATTTTGCCTTACTCTATTAATTGGGCATTTTGTATTAAGTGACATTTTTTTTCGAAGATATTATCATTATAAAGTGAAGAATGTAACCAGAATTTGGGCCTTTTAAAACTAAACTGATTTGTAAAACTTGCAGGCAAAAATATCAAATAGTTTAGATTTTATGATTTTTTTCCGAAATCGAAAACTTTAAAACGCTCTCCTGTAAAGTTGCAAAAATGTCGCTTAAAACAAATAGCCTTTCACCCCTCGATATTTAAGCTGTGTTATTTGAAACACTTATCAAAACTCAAAATCGTGATATCTATGTCCATTCAGACATTGAAATATTATTATGTTACAATTTAGCCACGACGGATCAAACCATTGTTGTTCGCCGCCGACGTCTTTCCCCACCACTTGCGCCGAGTGCTTAAAAGTCTGTCGCGAACCGTGATAACGAATGTATTTGTGCGTAGTGCTGAAGGCTGATTTTTAACTCACCCCTCTCATCCGTGCAGGGGGGAGTTAAAAATCAGAGTATGTGGTTGCCTCATGGAACGACCTGATCGTGGTGGGAGTGTACTTCTCCCCCAGTCGGTCAGTCGCAGATTTTGAGGCATTTTTGAGTGTTCTGGGCGTGGCTTTGGGCCGCTTAGTACACCACGCTCAGTAATTCTCGCCGGGAACCTCAACGCGAAATCCATCGCGTGGGGGAACCTGAACACAGATCAGTGGGGTCGAGTCCTGCAGGAGTGGGCGGTGGCGAGTGGTTTCACCCTCCTAAATAGCGGCTTGACCCATACGTGCGTGCAGCGGAACGGCGGATCAGTGGTGGACATCACTTATGCCACCCCGTCCATAGCCGCGCGCACCGCTGACTGGCAGGTGGACGATGCCGAGTCCCTGTCCGGCCACCGATACATAAGAATTGTGGTCGGCAGGGCGCTGGGGCCAAGGGGGCTGGCAAGACGGCCTTCTCCTTTCCCGCGCTGGGCGCTGTCCAAATTGGACAAGGTGAAGACCAATGGCTCCTGGACGAGGTGGGGAAGCTGCCGGAAAGGATTGTAGCTTCCCGCCTCACCGCGCATCTAAAGGACGTGGTCTTCAACTTCTAAGGCTCAGTATGGATTCAGGGCGGGCCAGTCTACGGTTGACGCCTTGATACGTTTGAAAAGAGAGACGGAGGAGGCCGCTGAAGAGGGGAAGGGGGTTGTTGCTGTATCCTTAGACATAAAAAACCCCTCGCCTACGCCACGATACTGGAGACACTCCGCTATTTTCGAGTGCCTCAGTACTTGATCTTTCTCATCGAGAATTATCTCGATAAACCTGAGGTCATGTACGTGGACAAGTGAGGCGTCACCCGGCGCCCCACCGCAGAGACCGGTGTTCCGCAGGGGTCCCTCCTTGGACCCCTAATCTGGAACATCGGGTATGACTGGGTCCTGCGCGGCCGTCTCCTTTAGGACATGACCCTCACCACAGGTGAGGTGAGGTGAGGTCTCACCCTCGTCACGTTTCGGGGTAGACCTTTGAGAAAGCCGCGGCGGACTCAGGCGCCTGGGTCTGAAGGTCGCCATAGAGAAGACCGAGGTGATCTGTTTCCCTCGGCCGGCGATAGGCTTCCTTCCGCGCGACAGGCACATTGCTGTCGGAGGTGCCCAGGTTCCGGTGAGGGTCGAGTTGCCTTATCTCGGCCTCACCCGCGCTCAGCGCAGCAGACACGCTTATAATAATAATAATAATAATAAAATCTTTATTGTTCAATTGCGGTGTTACAATAAATTATTGAAGATGTTACAAAATATGAAATTGATCTCGCAATTACCTAAATAGGCATACAATAGTCAATTTTTTATGATTCTATACAATACTTGACATGCATTTCAATTCTATTTTGATTTATTAAAATAATGTTTAATTTAAATAATGTCCGAATAAAATTTGTCAAAAATGTTAAGGTAATGTCAAAAATTTAAGATGTCAAATAATAATTGTAATAAATTGATAGTATTGTAATGATGTCCGGGTAGTATACATAATTAAATTTTATTTGTCCCGAAATACTCTTTTAAGTCATAAAAACAACTATCAATCAGCCACTTTTTTAATTCACTCTTAAATTTATTAAGTGGAAGTGTTCGGATTGAATACGGCAAATGATTATAAATTTTAATGCCCATGAAATGCATGTTCCTCCGGAATAATTCATTCCTAGCGCCGGGTAAAATCACTTTGTCTTTGTTGCGCCTGTTGCTGTTATAAGGAATAGTATTTTTTTCAGGGTAGTAACTGCTATTTTGTTTTATAAAAAGTGCAATGCTGTAGATGTATATGCATGTTAGTGTGAGGTATTGGTGCTCCTTGAATACAATCCTACAAGTATCGTCACTTTTTAAGTTGTGAATCGCTCGAATGCACCTTTTTTGTAGTCTAAAGGTTGTGATTATTTCTGTGCAATTTCCCCAATATATTACACCGTAATTTAAAATTGAAAATATTTGGCATAATATGCTATTTTTAGCAGTCTCTATGTTTGTTTTATTGGCCAAAGTCTGCAGAACATAACAGAATGGTCTAATTTTATTGTTAATCATGTCAATATGGTGTTTCCACGTAAGGTGATTGTCAAGCATTATACCTAAGAATTTGGAATGGTCAACTTCTTCTATTTCAGCGTCATGATATTTTATATTTAATGTCCTTTGTTGGGCTTGGTAGGGTCTAAATTGTATATATTTTGTCTTACCTATATTAATATTCAAATTTAATGTCTTGAGCCAGTTAATTACTATTGTCAGGTTTTTATTAATTTAAATTATTATACTCATTAAATGTCATATTTTACATGTAATTAATAATGAAGCATCGTCAGCAAATAATACACAATTGTCATTGATTAATTTAGGAAAGTCATTAATATATACAAGAAATAATAATGGACCTAAAATACTCCCTTGTGGCACCCCAAGCCTAATTTCTGCATAATTTGACTGCGCTGTCATTAATGTTTTGGTTTTAGTGTCGATATAGTCTACTTCTGTTGCTTGTACTCTGTGTTGTAAATATGATTTGATAAGATTCAAAGCTGTTCCCCGCACACCATGCATTCTAGCTGTGTTAGCAATATGGAATGACTAACACAATCAAACGCTCTGGACATGTCCAAAAGTATGGCTGTGGCAGGAGTTTTCCTATTAATAGAGTCTAGTACATCTTTTATCATTTTAAAGATAGCAAGGATCGTAGACCGATTTTTGCGAAACCCACATTGCGCGTCATTTAAAAGATATTATTTTCAAGAAAGTTACTAGTCTTGTGTGTATTATTGATTCCAATATTTTAGAGAAGACCGGCAATAAGGCCACTGGTCTGTAGTTGTCGGTATTGTCTTTCGGACCCTTTTTGTATAAAGGTTTAATGATCGCCTTTTTTAAAACATCTGGGAATATTCCACAGCTCAGCATTTCGTTTGCTATGTAGGTTAACGGTCCAGATATTTTGCATGCTACAGCTTTGACTATGTCTATTGTAATTCCGTCATAACCACTGCTCCTTTTATTCTTTAATAGCATAATATGCTTAACTAGATCTTCTTGTGATACGGGATCTAAAAAGATAGATTTGTTAAACATATTAGCAAGGGGTTTGTAAATCGAGGTTTGTGGTGTGTTATCTCGATTTTTGTTTACGTATGATTTATTGAAAGTTTCAGCGATAGTTTGAGGGTTCGTTATAGTGTTATTATTTTCTACAATTTTACTAATTAGTCTATTTTTGCTTGATTCATTCACTGTATTATTTATTAATTGCCATGCGCCCTTGCTTTTATTTGTTGCATTATCAATGTATTTAATATTAACATATCTTTGTCTCTTATTTATAATCTTTTTCAACATTTTATTGTATTCTTTATAATAGTCTTTTATATTTCCTTTATTAGATTTAAGAGTTTTATAATATAATTTCCGTTTATTTTTGCAAGCAATGCTAATTCCTTTCGTTATCCAGTTAATATTATTTGATTTCCTTTTTTTCCTAATGATTGGAAAACACAAATCATAGAATAATTTAAAATGTTCAATAAAATTGTCATAGGCTTTACTCGGATTTTCCTCGTCATATACATTGGAGAATGTCAATTTTGAAATACAGTCCATAAATTTTTTTATGTTGTCCGGGTGCTTATCTCTAACATAATGGAAATTGTTGTCATAGTGTTTTAGGTTGCAATTTAAATTCGTTTCAAAAATTTGCCCACTGTGATCCGAGAGCCCTGTGTGAATGACAGAAGATGTACTATTCTTGATATTGGTTTTCACACGCTTTCGTGGCTGTTGTTGAACCCGGGCGGACCAGGATCTAGGTGCCATGGCGCTCTATGGGGCGCCAGTCTGATCGGATTCCCTAGCAAAATCGGAAAACCTTCCCTTCTTGAAAGAAAGAAAGAAAGAAGAAATGTTTATTTGGAACCAAAAATTTACGAAACAAACAAAAACTGAACAAATACAAACAAAAATATACAATCTTGCGGGGGCCTCAGCGGGTGATGGCGCAGCGGGTCGCTCAAGCTTACCGAACGCTAAGTTTCGATGCAGCCTGTTTGCTCGCTGAGACTGTTTGACGCCGTGGCACTCTCCGCCGTATATAAGCAGCGGGTAGTAGGGGAGTCCTACTGCCCCATCAAGCGGGAGGCCGTGCGGAAAATAGCATGTCTGGTTCTCCTGAGGCGATAGTCTGAGAGCCTCGTACGGCCGGAGAACGCTCTACGGAATCGCCCCGTTCTTGAACCGGTGGTTGGAGCGGAGCCACGGTATCGTCTCCTTTAGGGTGGTGCAGGTAATAACCGGGCATGGTTGCTTTGGTACTACCTGCACAAAATTTGTCGGGAGGAGACGCCTTCTTGCCACACGTGCAGCGCTGTGGAGGAAACGGCGCAACACAGCCTAGCGGTATGTGCGTCGTGAGCTTCGCAGCGCTATGCATTGGTGGCGAGGGTCAGCCATGACCTCTCACTGGCTAGTGTAGTGAGAGCTATACTAGCGGGTGATGAGGCCTGAAAAACCATCGCTGCCTTTAGCGAGCACGTGATGGCAGCGAAGGAGGCGGCGGAGCGCAAGAGAGAGCATCCACTCGCCCCCGCGCTCCGAAGAGCAAGGAGAGGGAGAAGACGACGCTAATATGTACGTCTCCTCCCTCTCCGTGAAAGGTGTCCGCCGGTGACAACTGATAAGTGATATCAACTGATAAGAAGGTTTGTGAAAACTCTTAATAATAGCACATAATTTTGTTTTTTGAAGAAAACATCGTCTCAACTGACATTTAAATTTAAAAATGAGAAATAATTTCATGGTATCATTGACCATTCTTTGTAAAGTTATAGAAGTAAATGCTATTTAATACAAGTGCAGTTGGTTTCAAATTGTTGTTTATGCTATTTGATTTGACCCTGAAATATTAAATTTTGGAGTTTTAAACCAAATAGATTTTACCCTATCCAATTAGTAGAATGTTGTTAAATCATTTAGCCTTCCTCTGAAACACAATCCAGTAACACTTAAATCAATTTGCTTGCAGCTGTTAACAGAATAAAGTGTCGGTTCAATCATTTTGCCTTACTCTGCTAAGTGGCCATTTTGTATTAAGTGACATTTTTTTTCGAAGATATTATCGTTATAAAGTGAAGAATGTAACCTGAATTTGGGCCTTTTAAAACTTAACTGATTTGTAAAAATTGCAAGCAAAAATATCAAATAGTTTACGTTTTATGATTTTTTTTCCGAAATCGAAAACTTTAAAACGCTCTCCTGTAAAGTTGCAAAAATGTCGCTTAAAACAAATAGCCTTTCACCCCTCGATATGTGACGAAAGCAGCAGTGGCGCCATCAATTAAATTTTATGGCTTTATTTACAATATCATACACAGCCAACAAATACATCCCATGTTATTTTCAAAAGAAAATCCACCATACAAATAAAATTATTTTATTTATCCAATTCATTACACCTAGGTGCCTGTATTAGAGCAACACGGAAAGATCAAAGATGTCAATCATCTAAATTTCTCATGAAAATCGATATTTACACTGAGTCATATACTTAAATGTGACTTCACCAAAAATGTACTGCGCGACGTTATCTACGAATAGCTCTGACCAATAAACTCAATACTACCACGCCTAGATTTAAATAACTAAAATACACAACGACCAAATAAGCGACTAAAGTTATGCCTTGGGCAAACTGAAGTCGAAAGGCCTACTGAAAATGGCTACATAATAATAATCTCCATCGTATCGTACTATCAGTAAATGAGTTCTGCATTAGCTATCAGTTTAGTAAAGAACGCGATAACATGATAAACTCATTCGTTATATCACCGCCTTAGTCCATTAAGTTTCTTAGCCCGCCTTTTTTGTAGATTTAAGTTTTTTCTTATTAGTGTCTGTGGTTTAGTTCCATATTTAAAATGCGTGAAATAGTGCACGTTCAAGCTGGCCAGTGCGGGAATCAGATTGGATCCAAGGTTTGTGACATCCGGCCTCCTTCGAGGTTATTGTGCCGGTCAAGAGTGAGTTGTACGTCTTGGAAATGTATTGATAATGGACACTTCATTATTAAATCTAATTTCTGATACACACCTACAATCCTAGATTTATGTATAACTGTAGATATGTTATACCAAAGGTCGTAGGCACTGAGTCTTATGAAGCCATACAACTACTTACCTACCTTACCGACCACAGATCAAGAGAGGCGCGTCAAAATAGGTAACTTAAAAATGGTGGAAAAACGAAAATATACTACGATGTAGCTGTGAATCATAGAGTAACTTATATTCTTCTCTTTCTGAACATTCCGGTTTTTAGTGCCGAAAAGTTAACTAAGTAGGTAGCGCTAAAAGTGATAAGTTAACTCACAGGGTGCATTGTTAACATTTACCTACAGCCTTTTACGCCCCGATGGTTTAAGTACCGGGCCAGGGTTCGATTCCCGGATCGCGCATAAAGTAGGTAATGTTTCGATTTTTTCGAACATAGCTCGGGTTTGCGATCACTAATCCGCATTAGGCAAGCGTGGTGATTAAGCTTAATCCCATCATATGATGACTTGATTTCTATGACGGAGGCCAACGAGGCGTTAAGTTAGGAGGAACAAGGTAGGTAGGTATAGTCCGAGGCCAGAAAGTGTAGTTATGACCTTGAGTGCGCAGAAACCTAAACCTAAAGGTTGTCTGGAAGAAATCGCTACAAGCGATAAGACCGCCTTATTGTACTGTCTATAGCTGTTGTTTCACTCATGTATTCTATTTCTGTGCAATAAAGAATATCTATCTATCTATCTAAACCAATTTTGCTAGAAGGTCTTCTTTTTTACAAGTGCGCAAAATAACGGTCATCGCTATACTTTCGTGCCTCCAGCTACTATATTTATTTTATTTAGCAGGTAAAATTGATCGTACTTACTTCCACGGTGATCTTCTTCTATTCTATACATATAATAAAAATGTAAAAAAGCTGTGTCTGTACATTGAAGATATTTATCTCAAAATAACTTAGGACGACTAAAAAACAGTAACAGAACATGAATCAATGATTTTTAAAATTTTTGTCTGTCTGTTTGTCTGTTTGTCTGTTTGTCTGTTTGTCTGTTTGTCTGTTTGTTCGCGCTAATCTCGGAAACTACTGAACCGATTCGAATGAAACTTTTTTCATTGTATAGCTGTAACATCAGGGCAACTTATAGGATATATTTTATTTTGAAGACCAGGCTCCTTGATGTAGAACCACAACAGCCCAGCAAAACTATAAGAGGTAGGTCAATATCACCTTAAGAAAAGTTGTTTAGATTAATGAGCATTTTATGATGCCATGAAAAAATCAAAGATCATAGAACACTGGTGAAGAACTCTAAGAGCCCAGCTACACCATAACAAATATGGAATGAAATGGAATGCAAAATTGTCTAATGTGATGAGCATTTTTGGATGAGATCCGATAAGGAAGGATATTTGGAACCTAAAGGGGGTTCCAAGTTAGGTGATGGGACTATGTGATTCCTTGGCCCAATCTACTATTTAAATAATAACCTTTAAGTCAAGAGTCATAAAGTTCACGCAAACGAAGTTGCGGGCGGCCACTTTTAAAATAAATAGGTAGGTTTAGCGACACGGTTGAGAGGATCCGAGTTCGATGCCCGCGCCGCAACAAAATGATTTTATTTTAGTGGCCCGCCCTCACTTTGTTTCGGGACAGTAGTTCCACTATCTACCAATAGATGGCGCTGCGCGTTGTTTGTATCAACAAAGTGTTTCGTTTACCTATAACCTTGGCGTAGAATATGAGATTAACATCTTTAAATATTAATAGTACCTATAGTAAAAGATATTTACGTGAGGCCTATCTTACCGTGGGAGAGCCACGCTTCGGCATGAATGGGTGGGCTCGACCGGAGTAATCACGGCCTCACAGAAGACCGGCGTGAAGCAGCGCCTGCGCTGTTTTTTCGAGTGAGTGAAGCCTACCGTGTTGTAACCTACCCAATGATACCCTACATCAGGGTTGATGATCCTTTAAATACCGACGAAAAATAGATAGTACCTAGATATATAGATATTCTTTATTGCACAGAAATAGAATACATGAGTGAAGCAACAGCTATAGACAGTACAATAAGGAGGTCTTATCGCTTGTAGCTATTTCTTCCAGACAATCTTTAGGTAGAGGAGAGAAAACAACGTGTTGGCAATGGGGGTAAGGCAGTGCAAAGAGATTGCTGAATGAAAATAAGAAGTACAAATACTTATTATATTAAGTTATTGTAGGTACTTAATTATCAACTCAAAACTCTTCATTTACTTACTAGTGCATTTAAACTGCATATAAGAATTTTGTGATCAGTGTCCAAAATATTGTAAGTGCCATTTGGTGTGCCATCACTGCCTTGCATGACGGGGTACGCGGAAGAGACTCCGGAACCCTCTAAAAGAAATTGGATTTTTAAATTCAAATTTCAATGTATATTACAATGATTATTTAGGCAATAACTAGGTACCTAATATTTGTTGATCAGTTCTGGGAGGTGATCTCGGACGAGCATGGCGTGGACCCGCAGGGGGCCTACCACGGCGAGAACCCGCTGCAGCTGGAGCGCATCAACGTCTACTACAATGAGGGGTCTGGAGGTAGGTACACCTGAGAAGAGGCATGATTGTCAAGCACAATGTTCGCTAGATGTAGCCTTGAAAGTGTAGCCTTAACGTCGTAAGATTTGGATCTTACAACGTTAAGGCTACACTTTCAGCTTCAAAATCAAGCTTCGTCAAGGGTAAAAACAATTGATTCTCTCTTGTGGCTGCTGTCTGCGCCTTACGATGTTAAAGTGTAGCCACAAAGTGTAGCTTTAAAGTATAGCCTTAACGAATTCCCCGGAGGGTTCAGGTGGGACTCGAACCCACAACCTTCCGCAAACCGGGCAGACATGCTATGAACCCTCCGAGGAATTTTTTAAGTGCAATATTTACTAACGTCCCAGACAGCAGACACAATAGAAAATCAATTGTTTTGTCTATTTTAAGGTTTTTGGATCTTACGACGTTAAAGTGTAGCATTGAAGTGCAGCCTCAAAATGTAGCCTTAAAGTCTTCTTCCTCTTCTCGTGTCGATGGCATACTTACTTACTTACTCCGATGGCTCAGCGACCCAAAGTGTGTCTTGGCCTCCGATACAAGACTCCTCCACTGGTCTCGATCAATCGCAGCTCCACGCCAGTCGCTGACTCGCAGCTCGCGAAGATCTGCCTGCACGACGTCATCCCAGCGATATCTGGGGCGGCCGACCGGACGTCGGCCGGTTGGCCGGCCCAGATAGGCTTTCTTGACACTGCGATCCTCACCCATCCTTTCCACGTGGCCAAGCCATCGGAGTCTGTGAGCTTTTGTTTCCCCGATTATGTTAGGCTGACACACAAGCTCCTCGATCTCGGCATTTTAAGAACTCTCCTACTACCATCAGGTCTGAGGAGAGCCCAAGAATTTTCCGCAAAATCTTCCGCTCCGCGACCAGAAGCCTATTCTCCTCCTTTAGCGTCAGCGTCCAAGCCTCGCAACCGTACATTAGGATGGCCGTATCACGGTTTTATAAATACGGATTTTAGTGCTTCTACTTAGAAGCTTGGACACCAAACACCTTGTGTAGGCTGCGCTGCATCGCAATGCGTTCTGTATGCGGATCTCTATTTCTTCTTCCCGGGTGTTCCTGTCGGTAATAGTGCAGCCCAGATATTTGAACTTAGCCACCCCCTTGTAGATCTTATCTCCAACATGCAGGTCTTTGCGTTGGACACGGGTGTTTTTGTATCGTTTCATGTGAAGATACTCTGTTTTTTCCCGATTGATACATAGACCTACTTTCAGCGCATCCTCTTCTAGAACTCTCGCAGATGTCTCCACTTCTCCACTATTTTCGCCTAACAGGGCTAGGTCGTCAGCATATCCTATAACCTTGTGCTTCCCATTCAGGTTAAGTCCCACATCTAGTTCTTGGACCCTTCTTAGAACATAATCTAATACCAAGTTGAAAAGCACAGGTGATAAGGCATCGCCCTGTTTCAGCCCTGTGGCTACCTCGAAGCCATCTGTGAGTTCTCCTCCGATGCGGACTCTCATCCTGCTTTCTTTTGTGGCTACTTCAACCATATCAACCAGTTTTTTTGGGGATATTAAAGTTCCTGAGTATGATGTACAAGCCGTCTCGGTCAATACTGTCGTAGGCCTTCCTGAAGTCCACAAAAAGAGAATGTACTTCTTGCGCGAACTCCCATTTCTTCTCCATCAGCTGCTTGAGAAGAAAGATTTGGTCAGTTGTGCTACGGTTAGGCCTAAATCCACATTGGTAGTCACCCAGAGTCCGTTCTGCGTAGGGTTCTAATCTTTTAAGCAGCACATATGCGAGTATTTTGTAGGCTGTTGGAAGCAGAGCTATTCCACGATAATTCGTACATCTCCTTTTGCAACCCTTTTTATGGACCGGACATATGACACCTGTACACCATTCCGCTGGTAATTTTTGCGTGTTCCAAACCATCAAAATAAGTTTATATAGATGATAGATTATAGTACCACCCCCATATTTCCAGACTTCAGAGGGTATGCCATCAATGCCGGGAGCCTTATTATTCTTAAGTCTCATTATGGCAATGGTGTCGATGGCATCAAGATATTAAATTTTCTCGGCCCAATACTCCGCCACAACGACTGCGCTATCGGTAGGCTGCAGGAGTTCACCGTATGTTCAGCTGTCTGGGCATAAAGGGCCAGGAGATGAGTTATCATTTGGAGGCGGCGCCGCACTCGCACACATTGCTTGATGCGTCGGCGAATCCCCATTTACTCAGGTTATCCCTACCGCGGCCGACCCGAGTGTCAATCATCAACATAATGAGGCTCCTGCCAGCGTTCTAAACGTACTTTTATGACTTAACCTTATTCCTTGTATATTTCCAGGCAAGTACGTGCCCCGAGCAGTGCTGGTGGACCTGGAGCCCGGCACGATGGACGCGGTGCGCGCGGGCCCGTACGGGCAGCTGTTCCGACCCGACAACTTCGTCTTCGGCCAGAGCGGTGCTGGTGAGCCATAGTATCTACTCCATCATAATTATTAACTACCAGACCATATAGTAAGTCTGGTTAGACGAGGGCATCGATCGATGGAATATTATGGAGTCGGTGTAGTTTGATAAATTCTATCGTTGGTTAAACGGTGTCGATCATTTTGGCTACCAGAAATTTATCAACGTAGGTAGGTACATCAGAATCATACGATTGGTTAATAAATCGTATCTGTCGATCATTTAATTGAATGTTTAATGCCCAAATAAAAACACCTTTCCGTTAACTTTGAAACACTGTCCCTATTCCCTTGAAGTATTATACTTATTTGTGATCCTCAGTCAGTTGTCTGATAAGTATACCTATGTGTAACGTAACGAGTGCTTAAGTTACATAAATACGGAGTACTTACTTACTGGGTCAATGTATGCTGCTGTGTGAATTTAATGACTTTGTTTCTGCCAGGCAACAACTGGGCCAAAGGGCACTATACGGAGGGCGCGGAGCTGGTCGACTCGGTGCTCGACGTCATCAGGAAGGAGTCCGAGGGCTGCGACTGTTTGCAAGGTAATCAATTCAAGTTCCTCTTGATACCTACTTAAAGAATATTAAATTTTTGTGGCACATGAGCAGAAAATAGCCACAAAATTAATGCCCGAAAACGTAAAACGTCCCCGCGGCAGACCGACGTTGGCGTGATGAGCTCGACGCCTATCTGAAAGACTGGTCTACCGCAGCCCAGGACCGGAGTAGATGGAAAAAGGAAAGGGAAGCCTTTGCCCTGCAGTGGGACATTACTTGTGGAACATTGCTATTATAATAATGTGATAAGTAGTAATATGAGCAGACGGATCACTTAATGGTAAGCGATTGCCGCCACCGAAACTTAATAGGTCATACTTAATTCTACCGTCGATCGTTGATCGACAGATTTGTCTGGTAACAACCCTCAAAGGTGGTCTAAGGGAAGGGGTCCGGCCGTGCGGATGGCCTCGGGTCGCAGCCATCAAGGGGTAACAACTGAGTGTCAACTCAGTCTGTCTGTCTGTCTCAACTGAGTGTCAACTCAGTCGCCCAGATCATCTTTGGAGATTGTACACAACAAGCGATGCCCGGCTCAAGGGGCAAGTTGTTTCGCAGAGGGATCGCCTGAGGGCGCTTGGGACCCGTTGTAGACGATTTAACGAGGAGCTGGGAGGATGAGGTTTTTTTTTTATATGAACCATCGGCTCGTCTGCCAGACTAGGCAGACGAGCCGATGGATCACCTGGTGGTAAGCGATGGCAGCATAGACACCTGCAACACCCGTAGAGTCACAACTTTTCACCCCCTTTTCCCCCCTTGGGCCCGTGCCCTCACTCGACGAAACACAGGCGCTGCTTCACGCAGGTCTTCTGTGAGGCCTTGGTATCACTCCGGTCGAGCCGGCCCATTCATGCCTCCCACGGAAAAGATCACTCCTGTTGCCAACCTATGCTACGCCACTGACACTCCTCCTGTCCCCAGGGTTCCAGCTGACGCACTCGCTGGGCGGCGGCACGGGCTCCGGCATGGGCACGCTGCTGCTCAGCAAGATAAGAGGGAGTACCCCGACCGCATCATGAACACGTTCAGCGTAGTGCCCGCCCAAGGTAACGGAATATATAATATATTTTTAATTTTTTATAACATCTGTCTGCCACCTATCTATGACAAAAAAACACGATCCTCAGTCATGCGGGAGGACTGAAGAGAAAAGCATCCCATATAATATATAACAAGTACTTGCTTTTGCCGCGGCTTTCGCGGACAAACTCCATAGACACGGACAAACCTTATATAAAAACCGTAAAGGCTAAACACTAGCGCGGTACAATCAATTCCCAGCGCCATCTTTTGGCAGACAGTGGAACTATTATCCCGAAACAAAGTGAGTGCCACTAGTAAATAATAAAAAGCACGGTGTACTCATCTCCCCAGGTCAGCGAAGTCGTGTTGGAGCGTACAACGCAACGCTCTCCGTGCACCAGCTCGTAGAGAACACCGACATGCCTCTGCATCGACAACGAGGCGCTACAAATCGCTTCCGGACGCTGCGGCTGTCCAGCCCCAGCTACGGAGACCTCAACCATCTGATATCCGTGAGTAGTTGATATTGTCCCAAAACCGAGGGTAGTTGACATGTCCCCAGACACGAGACGAGAGTAGTTGACATGTCCCCAGACCCAAAATAATTAAGGAGCTGTTAACATCTGCTTCCGGACCCTGCGGCTGTCCAGCCCCAGCTACGGGGACCTCAGCCATCTGATATCCGTGAGTGGTTGACATTGCCCCAGACAAGAGGGTACTTGACATGGCCACAGACATGAGGCTACTTGTCATGTCCCCAGACACGAGGGTAGTTGACATGTCCCCAGACCCAAGACGCTGTTAACATCTGCTTCCGGACCCTGCGGCTGTCCAGCCCCAGCTACGGGGATCTCAACTACCTCATATCCGTGAGTAGTTGACATTGCCCCAGACACGAGGGTAGTTGACATGGCCCCAGACACGAGACCCTGTTATGTATGTTTTTATATAAATTCTTTAACTACCTAGGTCTTTTTTATGATAGGTGGCGAGCAGACGAGCAGACGGATCACCTAATGGCAAGTGATAGATGCAACACCAGTAATAGTTTTTTATTTCTATCGATAAAAGTATTAGATAAGTTAAATTAGTAGGGACGTCAATCTGATCCAGGAGCCAGGGGCAGAGGGCCAGGGCAGCTGCCCCCCTGCCCCTCCCTTGGGTACGCCCATGAACAGAAGCATCCAATTTACCTTGAAGAAGGTGCGACACATCACTAATAAGTACTTAACTTCTTGGCATAATGTTTGAGCTGGTTGCTTCCGTCCCTCAGATGACGATGTCCGGCGTGACGACGTGCCTGCGGTTCCCGGGGCAGCTGAACGCCGACCTTCGGAAGCTGGCCGTCAACATGGTGCCCTTCCCAAGACTTCACTTCTTTATGCCTGGTCAGTTCTGTTTAATGGGGGGCTATCGCTTGTGAAATATCCGCTAGATGGCGTATAATGCGTCAACAAAGGTCATTGATGGATTTTTGAGGAACTAAGTTACGGAGTTCCCATTGGATATTCAGTATACTCTATGGTTCCCATGTTTTATAACTCCTTGATCTTTTAAGATATTATGGGTAACTAGCGGCCGCGGACGTTATTCGTGCGGCCCGCGATAAAGTAGATTCTTTAATTAATAGTCAACTACATATCCGTGCTTATCAAAATTTCATGTAAATCAGTTTAGTGGTTTTGAGTAAAGAAGTAAGTAATATTTAGATATACATTTTCGCATTTAAATGAAGTATGGACTACTATGGATAAGTATGCAAAAGCTCTTGAAACGCCTTCGCCAGGTACCTACTGCTGCCCGGGCTCTGGTGATCACATTGTTATGTGTGGCTCTTGAACAGTACTTAAAGTGTGACGACCGCTGCAGCTGCTCATAATTCTTAAACTATTAGCCATATAGTTATAAGTACTAGAATTTAAAACTAGTCCTTTTTATTACCGACCACATGCCGCCCACCGAGGCTTGTGTTGGCCGCGATATTATGGTCATTTTGCAACTGAAAACGAATCCCAAACGAATCGAACGTGATTAAGTACATTAAATGTTTGTCTCTCCAGGTTTCGCTCCACTCACAGCCAGAAATTCCTTCAACTACCGACCGCAGAATGTCTCCGAGCTGATGAGTCAGGTGAGCAATGCTCAATTTACTATTTATTTAAAATTATGTTACTTATTTATATTTGTATGTTAAATACATCACTGTATATGTCATCATCATCATATCAGACCACATCCACCTACATTACCTCAAAATTTTAAAAATCCATGTGTATTACGTATAAGCCTAATCCCATCATAGTAGCAAAGACTTGATTTCTATGTTGGAGGCCTTTGCCCTGCAGTGGGACGGTACTCTACACCATTGAGACATTCTCGATCCAGGCGATCCTGGGTCCCATCTTAGGGCTATCGAACCCGCTGGGAGATGGGACCCCGAGCACAGCCAACGCTTTAAAGTGCGACCGGCTAGCGGGTCGTAGATACTGCGCCACCGAAGCAGTATAAACCTTGTCTGATAATATCCTCCCTGTCCAGATGTTCAACCCAGGCAACATGATGACGGCGGCGGACCCGCGCCACGGGCGCTACCTCACCGTGGCCACGATGTTCCGCGGGCACATGTCCATGCGCGAGGTGGACGACCAGATACTCGCCATCCAGAACAAGAACTCCAGGTCAGTGAGTCAGAGAAACAGAAAACATTATTTAAATGAATAATGCGCCAGACAATCACACCACACCAATCATGGTGATTGGTGTGGTGATGTGGTGATGAGTATCAGATGACGATTAACTGGGGCGTCGACCCAGGTACATCAGACCCCAAGAAACTTAAGAAAAAGTAGTTCCTAAATTCCTTGACCGGGAATCGGCCATGCGAAAGACTCCAACCACCAAAACCAAAAGACAAAGAGTCAGCGCGCACCAAGAGGTTTAGCTCGTCATTTCTGCCCCGAGCCATAAAGTCATGGAATGCCCTTCCAGTCCATGTGTGTTCCTTCTTACAATCCTGGGTTTTTAGGCGGGGCGTGAAAGCGCATCTCAGCAGGCCTTCAGGGTGAGGATAAACAGACTCAATGGATACTTGTCTGTTCTTTGCTGCCTGTCAAGTTTATATTTTGATCTCACGACCGCTTACCA
>JABMDO010000941.1:0-20081 GCA_014851415.1 Cnaphalocrocis medinalis | reverse complement strand
TCACGTAGTTTCTAGCGAGAAGTAGATAGGTATTTTTTATACATTAAGGAAATATGAATAGGTAATTATTTTAATATAAGACACATTTTTTTCACGTTTTGATATATTTTATGGCCAGAACCCAGAAAATTTTGTTCTAAGTGGAAAAAAAGAAAAAAATCACGTTACCTACGTCTTTGTTTTTCTTTTTTCTATCCAAATCAAGTTATACCCAGGCAGGTAGGTTTGAATTGAGTGATGGTAGCTCAATGGATTCACGCTTTCCATACTGGGGATCGTGGTTCCGATCCGAGCATGCAAATATGGCTCTATCTTTATAATAAGGTCTTAAAAATAAAAATATCCCTTTAAATTGTATTATTACTATATCAAACGTTAAGGAGTGAGTACAAAATTATGTGCTTAAAATAACGTCGCATTAACTCCCGTCTATAATAATAGTTATAATGCAAATAGGTAAACTCAAATCAATGTGCATATTTCTACCATTAACTCGGTGGTGAAGGAAAACATCGTGAGGAAACTTACTCGTTATAGATGGGATCTAAAACGTGTGATCATCATCTAGTTGGTCTGGTTCCCCTGATAAAAGGTGGCGAAGATCAGATGGTCCATTGTAATTACCAGACTCCTCGAATTATGGTCTTACCGTACCCAGGGCTCCGTAATAACAGCTTTGGACGCTACTAGGAATTACACACAGAGAAGTACTCTTGTAACTTAAAATTACGTAACAATAACAAAAATATTGTTAACCGATGTCTGTTTTATTATTATTGTAACAGTTTAGTTCATCACTATTTTTATTATTATTTTTAAACCATCGACGGATGATAGAGGTATTCATAATAATGCCTATGCAAAATTTGGGACTGCGTTAAAACAATGTTAAGGACATAATAATGTAGATATACTCTGATTCATAATCATGTAAAGTAAACTGACAAATGAAAATGACAAGTTTCTATGCATTTTTGCATGTGTCAAATTGAGTGATAATGTTTGGAGATGACACATTGACATCTGTCAGTTTACATGATTATGAATCAGAGTATACATACAGTCACACAGCAAAGTCCAAGGTATTCCCGGCCTGTCATAAGAGGCGACTTATCGTATCGGGCCTTCGGAGTATGTGAGCATACCCACTACTTACTGGGGAGTGGCTTACTCAGTGTCTCGACTCTGCGAGGGAAAATCCTACTGGGTAACCTGGTAGGTTATGCACCTATACTCTGATTCATAATCATGTAAAGTAAACTGACAGAGGTCATGCACCTATACTCTGATTCATAATCATGTAAAGTAAACTGACAGATGAAAATGACAAGTTTCTATGCATTTTGACATTTTGCATGTGTCAAATTGAGTGATAATGTATGGGGATGACACATTGACAACTGTCAGTTTACTTTAGAGGTACATGATTATGAATCAGAGTATAGGCTGCATTGCGCCAAACAATTTGGCGATACAAAACTGTCAAATTTCTTCAATTGATTGTCATCTTATTGTGAAACACTGAATTTGAGCTCGAATATCATTGAGGAAAGTTGCCAGGCCGTAGGAAACTGTTGTGTGGTTGACTGTACATACGGTGTCAAGTTTCACCCTTTAGGGATTTTGACAGTCCTTAAGTCTGACATATAAGGGATATTTTTGCACTGCGGGAGTTCACTTGTCCTGACGCCATCTGTACTGTCGCATTAAAAAGAAAGAGATAAGAACTGGAGCAACTTTGAACCGTCTAGTCTTCGCGAAGGAAATGGCTAGTGCTGTAACCTGAGGGCATTCACGATCGAATAATGGTTGACCGTGACACATTGAAATTGAGGCTATTGCATGTGAAAAATCAGTTAGATGGCGTATTGTTACCAAGGTTCAACTTTAACGTCATTGCTCAGAACAATAACTAAAGCAATAGAAGCCCTACTAAAAAAAAAGCTACGTACAGCTATCTTATTCACATCTGATGATACATCGTGCACGAGAGTAAGCGAAACAAAAACACCGCCCGGTTTCTATTATTTTCGTATGAGTCACTAGTTTAAATGTCAAATGGTCGAATTTGGTTCTAATTATGCTGCTAAATTAAAAGTTCGTACTTGCGCCATGCTCTTTTTGGTAAAGTCAAACCGATTGAGAATGGTCGCATTGTTATGGTTGTGTGTCGTGGACGGTTTAGGGAATTTGTGATATTTTTTTAGGATGTAAACGTTTGATAATACACGTTAAACTTGGTAGATATCTTTAGTGCTAGTATATGGCGTGTGTAGTTGAAGGCTGCAAATCGCACTCAACACGGAAAGAAAATACAAATGAGTTAGTGACTTTTCATCGGTGAGTTTGTTATATTTACATCTTTTATGGTTTTAAAATGACTATGTAGTCAGAAATTTGTTCTGTTATATTATTATCTCGAGATTCCACACAAGTTTTGTACTATTTTATCACATTTTCATAAATTATTTACAATCAGTTGAGGTTATAGTAGTGTTGTGCAAATTGTATCGATGTTTTGGTCAGAGAATCGCCTTAGTTTATGTTGACCAACATGCTTTTTGTTTTAGATTCCCCAAAGATGAAGCAGCTAAAGCTATATGGGTACGAAGTATTTCAAGGCATAACTGGGCACCGAAAAAACATAGCCATATTTGTTCTAAACATTTCACTGTTGATTCTTTTATACCTAATGAAAATGCTAAGTATCGGCGACTTAAGCCAAATGTGAAAGGTATGCCGTTATTGAAGTATTAATTTGTTGATTCTATTAAGATTTCTTTATGGTTTTATACTAGGAAAACTAGGGTTTTTTTCACGTATTTTGCTATTTATTATTTAATTAGCCTAATTAAAATGTTTTGTTTTAGAGACCATTATCAGATTTGAGACCATTATCAGATTGACAACACGCAATGTAAACGCTTTTTTCAAATCCTGGTATGCCTTTTTCTTTACAATACTGTAAAGCGTCTGCAACAGAATTACTAAGTAGTTGTGCCGCAAGGCGAACTTTCATAATTAAGCTACCATAATTTAACAACAAATTAGTAAAGAGTTAGTAAAGAGGTAACTTTTAAAATAAAAGTTTTTTGTACTGAAAATTGTCAGCCTTTTTTATTTATATAGACCTAGTATGGTGAGTAAAGTGAGCTTTATACGGTGCTAAAATCGTATCTTATAGAATTTAGACTTGTACTGACAATTGAACGAATTTTTGAAAAAATAACCGTTTTTAGATAAAATCTATGAATCGTGCTATGTTGATTTTACGTTTTTTTTCGATTGATTGATTTCATCTGACAATTTCTAATTCTTACTTTTTTATCGACTTTTATTTCGACACGGCCACAACACTAGCATTTGAAGGCTGAAAGATGGAAGGACGAAGGCTTGTGACAACCTTCTGAATTACGAATGTCCAGATGTATATCCATCCCTTTTTGACACATTTACAATATCATAAGAGAAAATAGTACAAACTGCTGTATTCTGTTGCTATTTTAGTACGGTTTCTATTGATTTAGTTATTGTTCTGAGCGTCATTGGTTGTGTAGTGACATTTTGACATCTCACATCAATAATAACCAATCACAGTGTAGACGGGCCTCGGTTCTACAGTACGCCATCTAGCGGATTTTGTTACACGCAATAGCCACCATTACGGTAACGGTAAACGGTAACGGTAAATGGCAACGCGGCACGGTAAATGCAAAAGATTGCGCATAGTGAGTTTACCTCTATCGTCCGTCGATGGTTGGCTCGCCCTCGCGGGGCGTCCCCGCATCGTTTCCTATAGAGTAGCGTAGTGGAGGGCGGTAGCCGCCGTGTATATAGTTAAATAAATAAATTGTGATTTGTACAAAGTGATACGCTGTTTTATTTCACTTTGGGCCTGCACAGATGGTAGACTTTTCTCCGCGGCGGAGGAATCACAAGGAATCATGAAGCTATACTTACTATTTATAAGAAGGTTAAGGGGCCAAACGAATGAAACTAGCGCCGCCAACCTATCTGCTATTATCCATTGGTAGACAGTGGAACTACTGTCCAGAAACGAAGTGAGGGCGGGCCACTTATGTATATGAAATTGACAGTTGACAGTGTCCGGATCAATGATGCGCCATCCGACGAGAAAAGTTCGCAGTGTGGATCCCCATTGGTGAGTCCCCCTGTTCTAGCATGTAGAAGTCTGTACTTGGTTTAAATCTTTAGAGATTTCTAAGCTGTCCATTACATACGCAAGATCAATCTTGTGTCAAGTGTAAGTAAAATAAAAGACATGATTATAATAAATAGCTCATGTATTCATTTATTCACTCTTTTAGTTCACTCAAACGCAGGTCAGTTCACTCAGCCGCTCTTTAGTTCACTCTAGACGGACTTGGCCAGTTCCTGTGACTTGGCCACCACGTCCTCGATGGTCCCGACCATGTAGAACGCCGCCTCGGGGATGTGGTCCAGTTCACCACCCAAGATCTGTAGGCAAAGATTTACCGTTACTCTATGAACATTATTATTACCTATTATGTGATAGGTAGCAGACGAGCAGGCGGATCACCTGATGGTAAGCAATTACCGCCGCCCATGGACACATGCAACACCATCAGTGGAGTCACAAGTGCGCTGCTAACCTTTTATCCCCTTCCCCCCCGATGGGCCTCCGGTACCCTCACTCACTCGGCGAAACACAGCACAGGAGCTGCTTCACGCCGGTTTTCTGTGAGGCAGTGCACATCATTCATCACATCATCACACGAACGTTTGTCCAGCCGGGCTAACATGCGCGCCGCGAGATAATTTGTTGACACTCTTATTGCGTCGGCGCAAGTTGCTTCTCGCTCACCTGACTGAGCGATGAGCGGGATAGAAGGATGCGCTCTCGCGAACCAGAGTCGACAAAATTTTGACGCGGTACGCAATATGCATGTTAGGCCTACAGGGCGGGGATCGAACCCACGACCTTTGGCGTATGAGGTAGGGTAAAATGCGCCATCCGGCAAGTCAAACTAAACTATTAAGTACGGCCGCTGTCAGAGACGTCATTTTAATTTTAAATATCGGTAGTCTTTATGCGTATTGAAATAAGTGTCAATATATTTTCTAAAGTAACCAACTTTGTTAATCAACGACTTTAAGTGCGGCAGTTAGAATTACAAGAAACAACTGCAACCTAACCTTGGCGACCCTTGGACGGCAGGACTTGATCAATACCACTCACCCTTTTGAAGCCCTTGATGGTCTCCTCCAGCTTCACCAGCTTGCCGATGTGCCCCGTGAATACTTCAGCCACCTGAAGAAAAAAATTTCCTATACTTTCGATTTACCTATTCCTTTTCTTCCTTACATTTTCCCTTAAGTAACATGTCAGGCAGGACGCATCAGGTGTTTCACCTGTCACCAGAAGGGGCTGCGACCTCAACTTATCAGGAGGGGCTGCGACCTCAACTCACCTACAGGGGCTGCGAGCTCTACTCACCTACAGGAGCTGCGAGCTCTACTCACCTAGCAGGGCTGCGACTTCAATTTACCTAGAGGGGTCCAACCTCATCTCACCTGCAAAGGCTACGACCTCATCTCACCTAGAAGGCCTGCGTCGTCTACTCACCTTGCAGGGCTGTGACCTCAACTCACCTGCAAAGGCTACGACCTCATCTCACCTAGCAGGTCTGCGACGTCCACTTACCTAGCAGGCCTGCGACCTCAACTCACCTAGCAGGGCTACGATATCAACTCACCAGGAGCAGCTGCGACATGCTCACCTAGCAGGGCTGTGACCTTATCACATCTAGCAGGGCTGCGACCTCAACTCAGCGGGGCAGCAACCTCAACTCACCTGGAGGGGTTGTGACTTCAACTCACCTAGAAGGCCTGCGTCGTCTACTCACCTTGCAGGGCTGTGACCTCTACTCACCTTGCAGGGCTGTGACCTCAACTCACTTAGAAGGCCTGCGTCGTCTACTCACCTGGGGGGGCTGTGACCTCAACTCACCTGCAAAGGATACGACCTCAACTCACCTGCAAAGGATACGACCTCATCTCACCTAGCAGGTCTGCGACCTCCACTTACCTAGCAGGCCTGCGACCTCAACACACCTAGAAGGCTTGCGACCTCATCTCACCTAGCATGGCTGCGACCTCAACTCACCTAGAAGGCTTGCGACCTCATCTCACCTAGTAGGGCTGCGACCTCCACACACCTAGCAGAGCTGTGACCTCAACTCACCTAGCATGGCTGTGACCTCAACTCACCTAGCATGGCTGCGACCTCAACTCACCTAGCATGGCTGCGACCTCAACTCACCTAGCATGGCTGCGACCTCAACTCACCTAGCATGGCTGCGACCTCAACTCACCTAGCATGGCTGCGACCTCAACTCACCTAGCAGGGCTGTGACCTCAACTCACCTAGCAGGGCTGCGACCTCAACTCACCTAGCATGGCTGCGACCGCACTCACCTAGCATGGCTGCGACCATCACTCACCTAGCATGGCTGCGACCTCAACTCACCTAGCATGGCTGCGACCTCAACTCACCTAGCATGGCTGCGACCTCAACTCACCTAGCATGGCTGCGACCTCAACTCACCTAGCATGGCTGCGACCTCAACTCACCTAGCATGGCTGCGACCTCAACTCACCTAGCATGGCTGCGACCTCAACTCACCTAGCATGGCTGCGACCTCAACTCACCTAGCATGGCTGCGACCTCAACTCACCTAGCATGGCTGCGACCTCAACTCACCTAGAAGGCCTGCGTCGTCTACTCACCTGGAAGGGCCGCGACCTCAACTCACCTGGAAGGGCTGCGACAGGAACCGCTGTATCTTCCTGGCGCGAGCGACGGTCAGCTTGTCGTCCTCCGACAACTCGTCCATGCCCAGGATGGCAATGATGTCCTGCAGGGACTTGTAGTCCTGACAAAGAGAAGGATTGAAGAGGACATGGATTCTTTCGTGAGTGTGTATAAAATCGATTCATTCATACTAATCATGTTCCACTTCAACTGACTCGTGTCTCTCTAGGTACCTATCACTGTCTTGCATCTAACTTCAGTGTGGCTATATTGTGTTTCATGAAACTACAGCCCTACACTTGACCACAATCACACCTGATGGAAAGTGACGATGAGGTGTAGGATGAAACGCGTTTGCCTACAAGATGCCTGTTCACTGTTGCCTTAAAGGTGTCCAGATTATAGTGGTCGGGAAAAACAGACCTCGGCAGGGAGTTCCACTCCTTAGCTGTCCGTATGATAAATGTGGCAGCGAACCGCTTCGTACGGGCAGGGGGCAAATCTACCACATAAAGGGTGAAAACTCTCGCCGCGCCTTGTCGTCCGGTGGTGGAATGGGCTGGGGGGGGGGGGATCAAATTATGCAGAACCTCCGCACACTCCCCGAAATGAATTCGGTAGAAGACAGAGAGGCTTGCCACCCGTCTGCGGTGGTCGGTGGTGCGGTGGTGCGCACGGATGGACAGTATTTCCCAACTACTACGTTACACAGGATAGCGCAATCCGTACGTAACTTTAGCTGTCCATATTGAGTGGGTCATGTAATAAATGAACTAGGCAAACCTGGAGAATCTTCTGCACGCCCCTCGCCACGCCGTAATGCTCATGCCCGATGATGTTGGGGTCCATCACTCTAGAGGTAGAGTCCAGCGGGTCGACGGCGGGATACACGCCTAGCTCGGCGATGGCTCGTGATAACACCGTGGTAGCATCCAGATGGGCGAAGGTAGTGGCGGGAGCCGGGTCGGTCAGGTCGTCCGCTGGTACGTATACCGCCTGTAAAGAAAGTAAATCAGCTTATACTTACTGTCCCACAGCATGGCAAAGGCCTCCGTCATAGAAAAACCAAGTCATCGCTACTATGATGGGATTAGGCTTAATCACCACGCTTGCCTAATGCGGATTGGTGACCACAAACTTGAGCTACTTATGTTCGAAAAATTCGAAACATACTTTTGCTTGGCCCAGGAATCGAACCAACCCGATCACGGCCCGGTACTTAAACCACTAGGCCTACGGGCCGTATACCACCAGTAGTCATATAATAATAATGGTGGCCCGCCCTCACTTCGCTTCGGGACCGTAATTCAGAAATGAACCAATAGATGGCGCTGTGCTAAATTACATCGCGCAAGCGTTTCGTGTTTTCGGTTTTTTTTTATGGTATAGGTAGCAGACGAGCAGGCGGATCACCTGCCGCTCATGGACACTGCAACACCAGTGGAGTTATAAGTGCGCTGCCACCTTTTATCCCCTTGCCCCCGGTTTACCGGTTTACCTATAAGCCATGTCGTTGTCTATAGAAGTTATCTCTTTCGAAGTAGTATAGATAGGTAATCCTCCAACTGGTATTCGGCGGCGATCGATCGATCAGCCACGTACGCAGGATACATATACGTATTATAATAAGTATCCTGCGTACGTGGCTGATAGTCTTCAAATGTGTGCGCAAACACAGGCACAAAAAGGAAAAGAAAGAAAGGACAGAGCATCACGCAACCCACCTGCACGCTGGTGATGGAGCCAGTCTTGGTGGTGGTGATGCGCTCCTGCATGGTGCCCATGTCCGTGGCCAGCGTGGGCTGGTACCCCACGGCGGACGGGATGCGCCCCAGCAGCGCGGACACCTGCCCGACAAATATGACAAATTGACAACCCTTTTGTTAAAAGGAGTTTCGACGGAATGATAATTTGAGGAGGCTAAAATTAGGTGTATTGTCTCTTTCTGACCCTCTTACGACTAATGTCGCGGTTAATACCTGAGAAGGTGCTAAGCTTAATATCTTCTCTACCCCTTCATCATCTCTTTTTGTCTCTTCTTTTTACGACATCAACTTGAAAGCGCCTTGTTTTTTGTCTCTCTTCTTTACCCCTTTTCTTTACTCCTTTTTGGTTAAAGAGTTATGATGGAAGATTGCTAGTGCGTCAGCATCATCATCATCAGCAACCCACACTCGTCCAAGGCTGAACATAGGTCTTCCCTAGTGCACGCCACCGCTTCCGATTTTCGGTCACTCTCATCCATCCCACACCAGCCAGCCTTCGAATGTCATCATCCCATCTTGTCACAGAGCGTCCAACACCACGCTTACCGAGTCGCGGTCTCTACTCAAGGACTTAACGGCTCCAACGGTCGTCAGTTCTGCGGCTAATAACCAGCCCACTACCACTTCTGTTTGCTAATTCGGTGGGCTATTTCGATGACTCTGGTTCTCTGTCGGATTACATCATTTCTGATGCGGTCTTCCAGAGATATTTCGAGCAAAGCCCTTTCCATAGCTCTTTGAGTGACTTTGAACCGGTAGCCTAGTCTAGCCGCATCAGCATCATCTCTTTCTGATATTACCTAAAAGGAAGTCCTATTTGGATCCGAGTAGCTCAGGGCCGGGTACTTTGGCGAAAAAGAAAGGAGGCCTATACTCAGCAGTGGACATTTTCAAGCTAATGATGATGATGATCTCAATCTAACGACATCAATCTGAAAAGGTGTTTAAAAGCCTCCTTTTTGCCTACCCCTCTTTCTTCTTGACTTGCTAGCGGTGAAATCATCTCTTTCTGACACTCCTCTTTAACGACATCAACTTGATAAGGTGTTTAAGCTTCCTCTTTTCTCTACCCCTTCTCCATTTTACTTACTTAAATATGTATTGTGACAAGGTCCTAAAGTATACATATTATACATATTTTTGAACTCGACTGTACAAGGACTTCCTTTGAGAAATCAAACACTTGCTTTCTCTGACTCATCTGTCTTTAGACAATGCTCGCATCCCTAGCGGTGACATCAGATCTTTCTGTGTCTTTATCTTTTTTCTTCTTTTCACATTATGAAAGATGACTTGCGTGTCAATTAGGGATGTTACGAATGTCAAAATTTTCACATTCGCGAATGCGAATGCGAATATTTACGCCGCGAATGTGCGAATGCGAATGCGAATGTTAGGTACTTAAGACATCAGTCACATCAAATGTAAAAAAACAACATATAAATCAATCATTTTTATTAGATACTTAAAAGACAAAAAACATACTGTTTGCATGCAGCAGCTTGCTAGACTGACATCGGCTGCATCGGTGCTACCGATGTCAGTCTAGCAAGATCAAGAGTCACGAGTTCACGCACGCACGACCTGCACACATTCGCATTCGCATAACATTCGCATTGATTTAAGCGAATGCGAATGTCGATGCGAATGTTAAAAACGACGTAATAAGCGAATGCGAATGCGAATATTCGTAACATCCCTGGTGTCAATATGCTTCAGCATTCTACCTGCCGGGCTAAGATGCGCACCACGAGATAATTTTGTCGACACTCGTATTGCGTCAGCGCTAGTTGCTTCTCGCTCACCTGACAGGATGAGGAGCGGGATAGAAAGATACGCTCTCGCAAACGAGAGTCGACAAAATTTTGTCGCGGTGCGCATCTTAGCCTGGCAGGAGTAGAGGCTAGACGATGACTATAGCAATGTCATCGCCATGGGGCGATGGGGCCACCTACCTCGGAGCCGGCCTGCGTGAAACGGAAGATGTTGTCGACGAACAGCAGCACGTCCTGCCCCTCCTTGTCGCGGAAGTGCTCCGCGAGCGTGAGGCCGGTGAGCGCGACGCGCGCGCGGGCGCCGGGCGGCTCGTTCATCTGACCGTACACCAGCGCCACCTGGCGGGAGACCAACAAACTAGGTACCAGTTTATTTATTTATTTATTTATTGAGTACAGCCACATGACACATGGTAGATGTATGGAGCGTGGACACCTGGACACACCCCACCCACAAAATAAAGACTCTGAGACAGAAGGCTAACCGCCCACTAAAGTATAAAGTAAAGTATCAGCCTATATACTGTCCCACTGCAGGGCAAAGGCCTCCATCATAGAAATCAAGTTATCGCTACTATGATGGGATTAGGCTTAATCACCACGCTTGCCTAATGCGGATTGGTGATCACAAACCCGAGCTATGTTTGAAAAATTCGAAACATACTTTTGCCCGACCCGGGAATCGAACCCGGGACCCCGAGATCATGGCCCGGTACTTAAACCACTAGACCAATGGGGCGTCCAACTGCCCACTAAGAGCTAAAAATATGTCATGTACTCACGCATGCGCACTAACGGGCAAAAACGCCTTTTCGACCACATTAATCCTAACTTATGACATAAGATTGTCAAACTGTCGAGGTCTGTGGTAGAGGCCGCGCGCTTATGTACTCATGCCGGGCAACAACCCTAGCATATGTCGACGAACTCTTCTAAATTCAAAATCAAGGCTGAGATAGCCTTCTGTTTCAAAGTCTTTATTTTGTGCCCCACCCCCAAACGACGATGACTACCTATGTCTGCAACCTTCTCGTCACCGGTTGCATTTGTGACGTTTAGGGATGACCCGAAGGGACATGACTGATCCGACGGACTGGTGGTCTCCAAAAAAAAGTACCTATCTTATCCATACTAATATTATAAATGCGAAAGTAACTCTGTCTGTCTGTCTGTCTGTTACTCTTTCACGCCAAAACTACTGAACGGATTTAAATGAAATTTGGAATACAGATGGTCTAGACCCTGAGAAGGACATAGGCTACTTTTTATTGCGAAAAAGGGGTTGTAAGGGGTTAAAAGTGGGGTAAAAAGTTACTTTTCCACGCGAACGAAGTCGCGGGCGGCCGCTAGTATAAAATATTTATCATTAAAAACAACCCCTATGTATTCTTTACCCCATCTATCACGGGCAGTGCTCCGAGGAATTGTTCGATCTACTTCCTGCGGCTGAATTCTTACATCGAACCACACGCAAGCGGCTGTCATTCCAACCTCATCATCTTGATGGTTGGCGATCTAGCAGTGTGCGTTTCTCGAGGAATTATCTTCCACGAACCTCAATTTTATGGAATAGTTTAGCTGCGGCGGTATTATTAGACTTAGGGACCTTCAAGAAAAGAGCGTCTCCTCCTCTTATAACTTCTTATAAGGCCGGCAACGCATCAGCGACCTCTCTGATCTCGCAGTTGTTCATGGGCAGCGGTGATTACTAACCAGCAGGTGATCCGCTTGCTCGTTTGCCACCTTTAGTATTAAAATAAAAACCCAGAGACCACTGAGTCTTTACAGGACTGTCTGACCAGTCTGCTCAGTCACGGCCGCTGGAGGAGGCACCACTCCTCACGGCCCACGCCCACCACACCCTGGACCCGTGATGGCCAGGAGAAGCAGCCCGGGTAAAGAGCCTCGGCTCGAGGCCCTCTCTCTCACTTAAGGTGAGACCGTGAGAATGACCAGGAAGGAAGAAGGGGCGTGGAGTGTTCCCCATGAAAAGAGAAGATCTTCCGCCGAGCCTGATATTGGCTTGGGGTCCAAGGTCTAGTGTACAGTGGCCAGCACATCAAGTTACTACAATCTGTCAAATTTCCTCAGTTGATATTGAACCAAACACGTTTGACATAAAAGTGAGGTTCGATTGAAGAAATTTGACAGATTGTAGTAACTTGATGTGCAGGCCACCGTACATCTTGGTTTGTCGTATATTCCAAGTAGACACGCAAACTTTGCTTTCGCGATTTAAAATCATAGGAGAATTTGAATCTTGTATGGAACTGTCAAATACCAGAGGCATACCGACTAAACCCCAGCGACGCTCCCTCATCGCCAGAGTGGGGTGGGCGTGAGTACGGGTTGAAGAACCTTACTTCACTTCCCTCCCCAAGCGATTCTGTGCAACACCTACCTTAGAAGTCTTGTAGTCATCTGTGATGACTCCGCCGACCTTCATCTCGTTGTACAAGTCGTTGCCTTCGCGCGTGCGCTCGCCCACCCCGGCAAACACCTACGAAGGAGGGAAAAAGGAAATAAATAAATTGAGACAACATCACGTACATTGTCCTAGTCCCAAACTAAGGTTTTCCCTTGTGCTATGGAAACCAGAAACAACGAAGGTATCACAAACACCCAGACCCAACACAAATATCTGTTTCATCAACAAACATTTGTGTCGGTGCGGGAATCGAACCCGCGGCCCTTACGTCTCAACCGCCGCTCAAACCATTGCGCTAAACGGGTCGTCAAAAAGAAAGTATCAGCCTATAATCGGTTTTTCTCTCAGTCTCACATAATAGGTAGGTCATACAGACAATGATTGGATACTATTTTATGTAAGGAACAGACCTTACTTTGTGAGAGACTGACTAGATACCTACCAGAAGTAGGTTTGTAGGTTTGTCGTACCTGTAGCCTATAATATACTGTCCCACTGCAGGGAAAAGGCCTCCATCATAGAAATCAAGTCATCGCTACTATGATGGGATTAGGCTTAATCACCACGCTTGCCTAATGCGGATTGGTGATCACAAACCCGAGCGTTCCAAAAATTTTACAATCGGCAATCAGCGATTTCTCTGACCACGCAGATCTTCATGGGCGGCGGTGATACTTACCAGCAGGTGACCCGCTTGTTTATTTACCGTCTCAGTATAATAATAAAAAGAAGACGATGAGACGTGATCAAATAATGTCTTACCGAGAAACCTCTGTGGCCCTTGGCTACGTCAGAAGAAGACCGTACTCCTCCATAAAAGGCCAATAACTCATCAGCGACTAATATTTTATAATGCGGCTCTCCGGAAGTACAATTCAAGGACCGGCTGGACCCAGAGTGCGTTATTAAATGTACGCATTCTTGAAGAACGTGAGGTTGATTTGCCGTCCCAGGGCTATCTACCTTGGCTATAGCCGATTCAACCTTAGGTCAAACCAGGCTTCAATGGGGGGGGGGTCCGGACCCCCTGGACCCCCCCCCCCCCCTTATATACGTCCATGGCGGCGGTGATTACTTACCAGCAGGTGACCCGCTTGTTCGTTTGCCGTCACTAGTATAAAAAAGACGTGTTCAAATAATGTCTTACCGAGAAACCTCCGTGCGCCTTGGCTACGTTGTTGATCAGTTCCATAATGAGCACGGTCTTGCCGACTCCCGCGCCGCCGAATAGACCAATCTTGCCGCCTGTGGGCCAGAAAGTGTGGTGAGCGCACCGATTGTGACACGGTGTGTTGGCGTGAGTTGGACAGTGCGTTGTTGTGAGTTGGATAGTGCGTTGTTGGGAGTTGGTGCGTTGTTGTGAGTTGGTGTGTTGTTGTGAGTTGGTTCGTTGTTGTGAGATCGTGTGTTTTTTGAGTTGGTTCGTTGTTGTGAGATGGTGTGTTTTTGTGAGTTAGTGTGTTGTTGTGAGGACGTGTGTTTTATGAGTTGCTGTGTGCTTGTGAGTTGGTGTGTTGTTGTGAATTAGTGTGTTGTTGTAAGATGGTGTGTTGTTGGAGTTGGTGTGTTGTTGTGAGACGGTGCGTTGTTGTGAGGCGAAACGTTATCGGTGCGTTGACTTTGGGACGGTTCGTTATTGCGAGACGGTGCGTTGCTGAGAGACGGTGCGTTATTGTGAGGCGTTTGCGTTGTAAAGTGGCAGTCTTAGTTGGTGTGAGACGGCGTTAGTTTCATCTCTCTCACCCTTGACGTAGGGCGCGAGCAGGTCCACGACCTTGATGCCGGTGGCCAGGATCTCCTGCTCGACGGACATGTCCACGAAGGGCGGCGCGTCGGCGTGGATCGGCGCGAACTTGTCCGTGTTGATGGGGCCGCGCTCGTCTTGAAGAAAAATGGTGAACGATTTATCAGTTGGTTCCACTTTGGTATAAAGTTTTTTTTGGTCACCGATAGGCTGCACAATGATGGGATGGTAAGTTATTGGTACAAGTATTCGCCCATGTCGGTCATAGACGTATATAAGGGGGGGGGGGGGGGGGGGGGGGTCCAGGGGGGTCCGGACCGGTCAAGCTGATGTGACCCAGCGTGATCCAGAACTTCTGATGGAGCTGGATCCTTCCATCCACAGACGACTTAAGTTACTTACTACTTACTTACCTGGATCGACTAATTGGTTGAAGTCCAGTTGGACGAAATCGGAAATGACTCTTTGGCACATCATAAGTAGTTTGCTTACCTATGGGCTCTCCAATGACATTGATGATCCTGCCAAGCGTGGGCTCCCCACTGGGATGGTGATGGACGCCCCCGTGTCTGTAATGGGCTGTTCTCGGACCAAACCTTCGGTAACTAAGTCGGTATACTCCGTACCGTCCATGGAGGTTTATTTGTGTACCTGTTAACTATTTGAACAGTTAAGAAGTAGCTTACCAATGGGCTCTCCAATGACATTGATGATCCTGCCGAGCGTGGGCTCCCCCACTGGGATGGTGATGGGCGCCCCCGTGTCGGTGATGGGCTGTCCTCGCACCAGGCCTTCTGTACCGTCCATAGCGATGGTCCGGCAGGTGTTCTCGCCCAAGTGCTGGGCCACCTCCAGGATTAGTCTCGGCGCTGTGGGCGATAAAGCAATAAGTATTTAAGTCCTAGGTACTTGTTCTGACTAAACTTGTGTACCTACTAAAAACACAAGTTTTGTAAGTATATCGACTGACTCTACGCACATTCATTGTAGCGTGTAATTCCCGGTTACATCCAAAGCTGTCGCTTCGGAGCCCGGGGCACGCTTTGACCAAGATTTGGGGAGTCAGTTGCTTCTTTACGCTACGATCGAACTTCTCAACGAACTTTCTTTAAGACCTTCGCAACCCTTTAACAGGGGAACCAGGCCATCATGGTTATTACTAAGTTTCAGCAACTATCCGAAACTCCCGATGTTTTCCTTACGCTCATAGATTTCAGAGATCCAGGTCTGAATACTCTTACCACGTTTCATACCATGACCTCACGTAGGTAGGTATAGAAGGCGCGTTCCCATTGAGTTACTATCGCTTCAGCTTGAGCACACTTTGAAGGATAAATAAAAAGGCGTGGTCTGAAGCCTTCCCACACGCTGTGGGTTTGCGTGATTAGGCCAATGCTTATTCAACCTCCTTGTGAGGGTAAGCCTTTTTTATGTGATAGGCCGATGAGCAGAAGGATCACATGATGTTAAGCGATTGCGTAGAGGATTCGGGGGTACAAAAAGAAGTGAGAGTGTGTTACGTATATTGCTAGTCTTACTTCGTCCAGGCACTTCCAAGGCGTTGAGGATAGGCGGCAGCTGCTTGTCGAACTGCACGTCTACGACGGCGCCGATCACTGGTGGCAAAATTGTTTTAGAATAAAACTAATCAAAATCTCTAAAATATTTTTTATGAGAAAACTTTCCATCACTTATGTTTTGCATTGCATCAAGAAAGTCATAAAATCAATCGATGTCGCCACCACTGCCGCTTACGTCATAGAGTATGGTAGCCCCATTGCATAATAAACTAATTAGGTAGGTACCTACCTATTACTTACTTAGTTGTAAATTTTTATTCTGATTGAGATGTTCAAATGAGCTTAGACTGATATTTTACTTCGATCTTATCAAGTTGTTTTGTGTTGGTGTTTTGTCAGACCTGCTACACTAGTAAAAGCACCTATTACGGAGGTATTTCGCAACATTTGAAAGTAAAGAACAAAAATAAGCATTTGTTAGTATTTATAAAGGTGGAAATAAGTTCTATCGTTAAAAGTGGAATTTATATTTTGTATTGCTGTTGAGACTGTGTCTCTTTTCATGATATTTCTTATTTTAAAAAAATATTTAAATAGTCGGGTCGATTTTCCCTAATACGGAGGTAAAATTTGGGTCTGGTCCTATTACTGCGGTAGACGGCTCTAATACGGAGTGTCAAAAATTATATTCATTATAGTTCCGTACAAATAAATATATTTAATAATATTCATGTGTTTAGTAACGTTATTGGTAAGTTTTTCATATATTGACCATTGATATTATTACATTACCAATGGTAAATTAATTAATTATATTTCATCATCATCAGCAACCCACGCCCTTCCACTGCTGGACATAGGTCTCCCCCAATCCACGCCACCGCTCCCAATTTTCGGGCCACTCTCATCCAGCTCGCTCCAGCCAGCCTTCGAATGTCGTCATCCCATCTTGTAGCAGGGCGTCCAAACACTACGTTTACCGAGTCGCGGTCTCCACTCAAGGACTTTATGGCTCCAACGGTTGTCAGTTCTGCGGATAATGTGACCAGCGCACTGCCACTTCAGTTTGCTAATTCGCTGGGCTATGTCGGTGACTCTGGTTCTCTGTCGGATTACATCATTTCTGATGCGGTCCTTCAAAGATACTCCGAGCATAGCCCTTTCCATAGCTCTTTGAGCGACTTTGAACCGGTGGATTAGTCCAGCCGTGAGTGTCCACGTCTCGGCACCGTAAGTCATGACCGGAAGGACGCACTGATCGAAGACTTTCGACTTAAGATTTTGAGGGATGGGTGACGAGAAGACTTGACGAAGCTTACAAATGCTGCCCAGCCTAGCTGAATTCTTCTATTGGCTTCTTCTCGAAGTTGTTTCTGCCAAATTGGAGCGTTTGTCCTAGATAGACATATTCCTGGACAACTTCAAGAGGTACTCCATTAACAGTGGCCGGTCCCGGATTAACGAGCTTGTTAAACATGACCTTGGTTTTATCCGAGATCATCCGAAGACCGATGTGTTTGGAAGATTCAGCCAGGCTGCTCACCATCTCCTGTAGGTTCTGTAAGGTTTACGCCAAGATGACGATGTCGTCTGCGAATCGTTGGTGTGACATGTACTCGCCATTAATATTGATTCCGCGCTCTTTCCAGTTTAGCGTTGTGAACATGTCCTGCAGCGCAGCGGAGAAGAGTTTCGGAGATATAACATCTCCTTGTCTCACACCACTTTTTCGCAGACGACATCGTCATCCTGACGGAAACCCTACCTGACCTTCAGGAGATGGTGAGCAGCCTGGCTGAATCTTCCAAACACATCGATCTTTGGATGAACTTGGATAAAACCAAGGTCATGTTCAACGAGCTGGTTGATCCGGGACCGGTCGCTGATAATGGAGTACCTCTCGAAGTTGTTCAGAAATATGTCTATTTAGGTCCTAGGTGGTCCTAGATTCTAGGACAAACGCTCCAATTAGGCAGAAACAACTTCGAGAGAGAAGCCAATACAAGAATTCAGCTAGGCTGGGCAGCATTTGGTAAGCTTCGTCAAGTCTTCTCGTCACCCATCCCTCAAAGTCTTAAGTCGAAAGTCTTCGACCAGTGTGTCCTCCCGATTATGACTTACGGTGCCGAGACGTGGACACTCACGGCTGGACTAATCCACCGGTTTAGGTCACCGACATAGCCCACCGAATTAGCAAACTGAAGTGGCAGTGGGCTGGTCACATTAGCCGCAGAACGACAACCGTTGGAGCCGTAAAGTCCTTGAGTGGAGACCGCGACTCGGTAAGCGTAGTGTTGGACGCCCTGCGACAAGATGGGATGATGACATTCGAAGGCTGGCTGGTGTGAGCTGGATGAGAGTGGCCGAAAATCGGTAGCGGTGGCGTGCATTAGGGGAGACCTATGTCCAGCAGTGGTCGAGTGTGGGTTGCTGATGATGAAATTATAACACATTTGATTTCTGCTGGTTTTATGCCCATTTTAACCACGATCCTTTAAAAGTTTTCATTGCTTTTGTTTTACGGAACCTATAAAATTGTAATTGTATATTATACTAGCGGCCGAGCGCAACTCCGTCCGCGTCGGTGCGGACACATAGTGTTATACTAATATAGCTTAAAACCTTCTTTGACTTATGGACTATGAGATTAGCGCGTTCAAACAAACAAATAGATTTTTTATAAGTATAGATGAATAGCGCCGTAATAGGAGATCTTAGAACCCTAACATGGAGTCACCTTTTTTTTTTTTTTTTTTTTTGGTGACCCGGAGAGAAATGCCGCCGACTCAGAAGGAGCCGACGTCGGCGCCGGTGGTCGGCGCCGCCTTATGCACACCCGGCCGCTGGGAGACGACCGGGTAGTGTGGGGCTCTCCCCTGGGGTGCGCCCAGGGGCATACCCACTAAAACTCTCCGGGGCAGTTCCTGCACGCTCGTAGTGGGGTGGCTACGTGAACCGCCGACAGGCTCTCTACGCGGCACACCCTCGATGAGCGAGAGGCTCGCCAGCACGGCCTCTTCCCGACACTGGTCTCGGCACTCGAGGCCTTGAGCCGCTCCCACGGCCCACCACTCACCCTCCCAGAAGCCCCGACGTTGCTGGCGTGCAACGCCAGAACTCCGGAGAGAGGCGACTGCAGGCCCCCCTAACAGACCCCACCCTGCTGGCTGCAGGCAGAGAAAGAAGAGGGCACCCACAGACTTCCGACACTGCCCCCGAAACCTACCCGCGCGAACATCTCCGCTGTGATTGCGGAGACGAACGTCGGATAGGGGAAAGCGGGGACGGCGGGACACAGCCTCATTCCACTGGCTGTGGAACTCGGCACAGACCCACCAACGAAACCCCCACCATGAAGCGGGGGGAGCGCTCCTAAAAGGGCGCAACAGACATGTTGAGCCTGAACAAATAGACCGCCCGCACACTTTCGTTGGGACACCGTAGCCTCCATCGGCAAGAGATGGCATGTAAGGTAAAAGTGGAGGGGCGCCACCTCACCCCCACCCCCCGGCCGGTGAAGACGTGGAAGTCCCCCGGAACAATGGTTCTAATCACACGCCGGCCGGTTAGGCAAGCGGATGAAACGGGGGCCCTTAACGGTCCAGGCCCCAAATCCAGATGACCGCCGATGAAGAGGCCCAGGTCCAGGCCCAAACAACTCCAACGCGCTCAAAAGCGCACCACACCACGGAGAACACTCAAGGCTCTCCACACTCCCAAGCGCCCAAAAGGCGCAACACCCGGTGGGGCTCACCAAAGGGAGCCGCCCAACTGTCGCTGATGCGAACCAATGCCGCGGGAGACTGAAACTCCCGCCGCCGCACTAGTGATTTTTATAGAGGTTTTCTTCCTCGCAGCCCACTCTCAATGAGGCGGGCCCCCGGCCTCCTCATACAGTGGAGGAGGTTACGGTGTACCAGTTTGGTTCGCGCCGGCCGCAGCCGGTACCCCCCACATCTGGGGGGGCGTTCCCCTATCCACCCACCGGGGGACGCGCCCGATAGCTGGTCTGGAAACAGCCACGGGAACATGGAGTCACCTGGAAATAGTAC
>JABMDO010000940.1:0-22563 GCA_014851415.1 Cnaphalocrocis medinalis | reverse complement strand
CCTACCCGCGCGAACATCTCCGCTGGATTGCGGAGACGAACGACGGATAGGGAAAGCGGGGACGGCGGGACACAGCCTCATTCCACTGGCTGTGGAACTCGGCACAGACCCACCAACGAAACCCCCACCATGAAGGCGGGGGGAGCGCTCCTAAAAGGGCGCAACAGACATGTTGAGCCTGAACAAATAGGCGCCCGCACACTTTCGTGTGGGACACCGTAGCCTCCATCGGCAAGAGATGGCATGTAAGGTAAAGTGGAGGGGCGCACCTCACCCCCACCCCCCGGCCGGTGAAGACGTGGAAGTCCCCCGGAACAATGGTTCTAATCACCCGCCGGCCGGTTAAGGCAAGCGGATGAAACGGGGGCCCTTAACGGTCCAGCCCCAAATCCAGATGACCGCCGATGAAGAGGCCCAGGTCCAGGCCCAAACAACTCCCAACGCGCTCAAAAGCGCACCACACCACGGAGAACCACTCAAGGGCTCTCCACACTCCAAAGCGCCCAAAAGGCGCAACACCCGGTGGGGCTCACCAAAGGAGCCGCCCAACTGTCGCTGATGCGACCAATGCCGCGGGAGACTGAAACTCCCGCCGCCGCACTAGTGATTTTTTATAGAGGTTTTCTTCCTCGCAGCCCACTCTCAATGAGCGGGCCCCCGGCCTCCTCTCAGTGAGGAGGTTACGGTGTGACCAGTTTTGGTTCGCGCCGGCCGTATCCACCACCCGGGGGACGCGCCCGATAGCTGGTCTGGAAACAGCCACGGGAACATGGAGTCACCTGGAAATAGTACCGCCGTAATAGGAAATCAGTATTTTTTTTTATGTGATAAGTAGCAGACGAGCAGGCGGATCACCTGATGGTAAGCAATTGCCGCCGCTCATGGACACTTGCAACACCAGTGGAGTTACAAGTGCGCTACCAACTTTTATCCCTTTCCCTCCCCGGATGGGCCTCCGGTACCCTTACTCACTCGGCGAAACACAGCACAGGGGCTGCTTCACGCCGGTTTTCTGTGAGGTAGCGGTATCACTCCGGTCGAGCCGGCCCATTCATGCCGAAGCGTGGCTCTCCCACAGTTATCTATACTATTAATAAAGAGGGTAACGCCTCGGCCTGTGACTGACTGACTGACTGACTGACTGATCTATCAACGCACAGCCAAAACTACTGGACTTAAAATCATGAAATTTGAAACATAGGTAGTTCTTACTATGTAGGCGCGCACTAAGAAGGGATTTTGCGAAATTCACCCCCTAAAGGGGTGAAAGGGGGGGTTTACGTTAGTATGAAAGTCTTTCAATTTTGATGTTAGAGATTTGAAAATTTGGATTATGGTTGTTTATCAAAAATAAAAATTGACCTGTTTTAGTTTTTTTTTTAAATTCAAGCCATAAAGGGTGAAATGGGGGTTAAACAATGTATGGGAGATTTATTATTTTTAAAGCTAGAATCTTGAAAATTGGTATTTGGGTTTTCCATACAAATTAAATGAAAGTAATTTCAGCATTTTTTTTTCTTCAGCTTACAAAAGGGTGAAAGGGGGTTAAAGCGTCGTATAGAAAATTCGTCACTTTTAAAGCTTGAGCTTTGAAAATTGGTATTTGGGCTTTGCATGTAAATGTAAAGAAATTGAATTCAGCATTTTTTTCTTCAACCTAAAAAGGGGAGGAAGGGGGATAAAACGCCGTATTGTCAATTTTAAAGGTAGATTCTTGAAACTTGGTATTTGGGCTTTGCATACAAATGTAATGAAAGTGAATTCGTTATTTTTTTCTTCAACCTAAAAAGGGGGGAAAAGGGGGTTGAAACGAAGTATTGTAATTTTTTGAAGCTAGAATCTTGAAAATTGGTATTTAGGATTTGCATAGACATTTTATCAAAGTCCCCCCCTATAGGGGTGAACGGGGGAACTGATTAAATTTGACAAAGTAAAGTTATAGAGTTTCCAGCATTTTTTAAATCAAATCTTTTTGTGATTTCTTCATTAAGGTTTACGATCACCAAAATTATCAATCCTATAAGTATCAGTAAAATTTCTTTTTGTTAATTACTTTGATTGTTGTGAATTCTACTTCGTTCAAAAAATTAAAATACCGAAGCGAAGCGAGGGCGGGCCACTAGTATAATATATTCTGGTCTATTTTATTCTCAGCGAAATTACAATACGTCAGTGGAATTGTCCAGTAGTTCGTAGCGGTGGTGCGCTACGGCCGATAGTCGCCAAAACTACGATTAATCGCGCAAATCAATATAGCTAGTTAAGAAATTATGAGTGCTATCTATAGTTACACACTGGTGGAATATTTAATCATAATGTCGACATATTTCAGATAAGTACAGGGCGTAAACATCTAGGTATATGTTTAGTGTAAAATGCGTAGGTTCATAGGTAAGTACTGCGCACACACATATAGACATTATATACCATTCTACTCATATTCAGAGACGACCAGAGGAGAGATCGTGGACCAAAATTGGCTTTTTTTTTATGTGATAGGTAGCAGACGAGCAGGCGGATCACCTGATGGTAAGCAATTGCCGCCGTCCATGGACACATGCAACACTAGTGGAGTCACAAGTGCGCTGCTAACCTTTTATCCCCTTCCCCCCCCGATGGGCCTCCGGTACCATCACTCACTCGGTGAAACACAGCACAGGAGCTGCTTCACGACGGCTTTCTGAGCCTTTTATTAATTTTATGACGCTCTTGTCAAAGATCCTGCCGACCTGTACCTAGTTGTAATGAGTGGTAGCTAGGCCTAGGCTATGATTACAAATGCTTCCTAGCTAGTTTATGGTGTCACAGCAAAGTGAATAAACCTGGTTAACTATGAATAGGTCGTTACATAACAATCGTGGGAAATGGGGAAAGTAATGGTCAACTTTAACATTACAACACTGTCAGAAAGCAATGGCGTGCGATACATTGTCATAATAATTGTGACGCTATATAAGTAATTTATGAAACCTGAAGAACTAAGTTATCGATGAAATAATCGTACAAAGGTATTTTATTATTGAGGTGAAAGATGGTGTTTTATAACCCTATAAATTTTTACTCAATCAGCATCAAAGAGGTGTTTAAAGTTTGTAGCTTGCTGTTGATCATACGTCCCGTTTGAATTACAAGTTAAATCTGAACACTCTACTACCACAAAATAATTATACACAGAAGGATGGCTCATAGCTGTCAGAAATCGAAGAGTTCTCAATAGTTATAACAGTATATCGAATCTCTCCCCCTCTGTCTTTGTTCTATAATTCACGTCGAAAGACGGCGAGATCACTGTAAGAATGGTTTTTGTTAAGCGTAGTTTTCTGCGCGTTCCTATAAGATTGTTTTAGCATAAAACCTTATAAGCGCGTTTCTAAAAACAGATATACGTGATTCATGTCGCAGTGTCCACAGGGAAACAAATGCTCCCCAGACCTACAATTAGTAATAATAAGAAGAAACTGAAAAATACCTTATTCCCAAGGCATTTCGTCTGCCAAAACTCACATCCACGCGCTTCAAAAAATTTGCTAAAACAAGCGCATGAATGTGTGTGTAGCATGTTTAGCTCACAATGTAGGTAGCCATCCTTCTGTGTATAATTATTTTGTGCTACTACTCACTACGCACCTCCATGTTTTATTTCACACCTCCGCCCGCTAGGTATCTTAACATTTGTTCTTTAGTCTGATGATCGCTAATTTTGTATGTGGAGATCCACACTAACTAGATAGTTATCATTCATTTTATCCCCAGAGGAAATGTAATAGCAATCGTTTGAAATAGTAGATAAGATAATTACGCCACTGCCGCGGGCAAACGAAGCTATAGCATTCGTAATGTGCTTTTGTAGCTATTATCCATTTCTCTGTTCAATGATTCTTGAATTATTAAAATATTAAATTGATCTACAATATTTTAATAATTAAACAAAATGATGACTATACCTACTATAGATAGTCAGTAGCAAGACTGCAAAATTTGCCATTCCATTTAATGTACCTACATATTTTCTTTGTTTCCGTTTAATGGAAACGAAGTTGCCAAATCAGAGGGCGTCGGGCACAAAATTCGTCATCCTAATAATGTTCACGCTTTAAAAGTCAAAAGTTGCGGTCGATCGTAGTTTTACTATGGTCGATTTTAGCAGTCTGCGGCTTTAGTTGAAATTCCAAATGTACCTACCTACTTACCTGTGGTGGTCGCTATGGTAGATTTTTCCACTACAAAAATTGTTCAATAAATTCAATGAATGGTTGCATTTCACGACACGTTTCACTGTACCTGGTCATGTCTTGTTGTCTGCCGACTATCTAAATCATCTCAGTCTTATAACTAGGCGGCGACATAATACACATAGACAAGTTAGGTACTTACAGCGCCCGTGTGTCTCCGTATGGCTTCCAAAGCTTCTTTGTACTCCTGCGCAGATGCGTAGGCATGCTCCGTGCGGTCAGTCTGGGCTCCTGGAAAAAAAATGGAAAATTAGGAACAATGGAAATCAAAGAGATTACATCTTGGCTATCATGGTATATATTTTCTATATAGTGTGACTAAAACCCTAATTATGACCATAAATATTAAGAGTTCATAATAAGTACTACTAATTATTCCAGCGTTTATAAAACATTTGTACCTTACGTAATGCAGCAGCTATTATGTTCCTACGGTTTATGCGAATTAAACCAAACACTTAACTCATTTTTATTCATATTTAGGGTTCATATTTAGCACATAAATTTTTGTTTACGTTCTGTACCTATATACAAATACAAATACAAATACAAATGTTTTATTTTCAATCGTTTGTTACAGTATACTTAAAACTAGACTTAAAATCTTAATTAAAAGCTAGGATTATAATATTGCAACAATACAGGAGATCTGACCTGTAGGTCCCACACTAGGATTTCCTGTATCGTGGGCACCTACTTGGTGTACCAGTGCTGCGACAGATTTCGGTTAAAGGATATAATATATTGGATAGAATTTAAAAAGGAAAACAAAATGAAACAAAATCAAAACAAATTAACATTTAAGTGTGTGCGTGAGTGTGTTTGTGTAAGTGTGTGTGAGTATGTTTGTGTGTGTGTGTGTGTGTGTGTGTGTGTGTGTGTGTTTACATATAAGTGTGTAGTAGTGCTTTATTTTATATTTTTCAATAGAGTCTCAGTCTCGTGATAGGTCATCGACAGCAGCAGGGAGATGATCGTCGTCTTGGCTTGTCTAACGGTGAGTACTTTTAATTCAGTTAGATTATTTATCCTGTTGTAAACGTGCGGTAATAGGTATGTAGGAAGTTTTTGTGCAAAGGTGGTTCGTACAGCGACCGTCGGCAGTTTAAATATTCTTTTACGGCTCATGTTAGGGTATTCTGGGGAATTCAAAACCTGACGATGGACTTTTAAGCACGCCTTAAGGATGTAGAGCTGACGAACGTTTAATACCTTTACCTCAGCGAATAGCGCCTTTGTTGGAAATAGTATAGGCTTGTTGCACATAGTTTTAAGGACAGCACGTTGAGCTCTTTCCAACATTAGCATACTAGTGACACATGATCCGCCCCAGACCGAAATGCAATAGCTGAGGAGAGACTCTCCCAGGCTTGTATAAACTAGACGTAGAGTATCAGAGTCAGCAGAGTGCCTGAGTAACTTCATAACGAAGATCAGTTTCCTCATACGTGCAGAAGCAGCCTCTATGTGCTTCCTGAATGAGAGATTCTCGTCCACTACTATCCCAAGATATCGAATGTCAGTCGCCCTGTCAATGGTTTGGCAAGAGCAGCTACCGTGATCGCAATCCGAGTGTAGGTGTAATATTGTGGGGAAGTTGGGTGCCGAGGGCTTGGTCTTGTGGAAACATAAATACTTCGTTTTGGATGGGTTGAGGGTTAACAGGTTCCTGTCCAGCCAGTACTTGAGGGTTTCCATTCCCTCTTCCGCCTTCCGAAATGCACCAGCCCACGACTCGTCATTGAACAAAGCAACCGTATCGTCTGCGTAACAAATAACTTCAATATCCTGGGACAGTGCATTATGTACATCATTCAAGAAAATTGTGAATAGAGTTGGACCCAAAACACTCCCTTGCGGTACACCAAAGCGTACTGGAAGCTCGCCACTGATGACTTCCCCCAGCTTAGTACATTGGCTTCTATCCGTCAAATAGCTCCTGAACCATTCAAGCGGTAAGCCTCTGATACCGATGTTATCCATTTTTTTTAATAACAGCTGAACTGGAACGGTATCAAAAGCTTTCGCTAGGTCCAGAAATACGCCGATGCATTTTTCATTTCTGTCCAGACGATCCGCAACAAATTCTACCAGAGTGACTACAGCATCTTCAGTAGATTTCTTAGGACGAAAGCCAAATTGTCTATTGGAGAGTAGATTATTATCCTCGAGATAACTTTGCAGTCTATTGTTAACGATTTTCTCCAATATTTTGGAAAAAAATATTTAGAAGAGAAATTGGCCTATAGTTTTCAGGGCATTTTTTGGAACCGCTTTTGTGGATAGGTACAACCATCGCTTTTTTCCAGTTGGCAGGGAAAGAACCCGAGCTAATACTAAGATTGAGGACGTGTGTTAGTGGGTTAGCTATTTCGAAACGAATTGCTTTAATGAGTGCAGGGTTGAGACCATCTATGCCAGCAGCGCTGTCATTTTTAAGGTGCATTATAATTCGATCAACCTCGTAGATGTCTGTTGGTTGTAAGAAAAAGGAGTAGGAGGATGTAGATCCCAGATTTAATTGTTGCATTAAGTCTTCCTGTGTACGTTTATTTTGCGATAATAATTTATTTGCTAGTCGTTCGCCAACATTCGCAAAATATTCGTTACAGAAGTTTGCCGATTCTTGCGGAGATTCTGCCTTGACTTTGCTAAGCTCACTGGTCGAGTCGCATTTAGATTTAGAGTTACTTATTCTTCTGATTGCTTTCCAGAGGCCCTTTGAGTTATTTTTGTTGTTAGCTAGTTCTTTCGATTCGTATTCGTTTTTTAAGTTCTGAAGGAGGTTCCTGAGATAATTTCTATACCTTTTGTAGACGAGCTCCTTAACACTGTCGGTAGGGTTTTTTCTACAGTCAAGATGGAGCCTATCTTTATGCTTAGTGCATCTTAGAAGACCAGGAGTCATCCATGGTTTTAGTATGCATTTAGAACGGCTAGTCACCCTTTTAACAGTGTGTTTGTTGACTGCTGATGTAATTATCGTCCCAAGGTGTTCAGAAGCAACGTCTACGTCTTGACTTTCCATTACAGGTGACCAGTCTGCGACTTTAAGATCTTGAGCGACTGCATTGTAGTCAATTTTAATTGAATGACGGGTGATTGCTTTTGGCCGTGTGCACGAAATACCAAGCATGCAAATACTGTGGTCAGTGATGTCACTATGAGCAACAGCACTGATGCATTCATTCTTTTGAGTTTTGACAAATATATGGTCAATGCAAGTGCTTTTCCTAGTAGGACGCGTGATGGCGGGTATCAAATTAAATTGAGAGAGAACATTTAAGTATTCTGATGTATCTGGATCGCTTAGGTCAAGAATGTTTATATTTATGTCGCCCGCTAGTATGAGTGATGATGATTTTTCAAATAATTTTAAAGTGGAATTAAGTGATTCTATAAAGCATATAGCAAAATATTTCAAACTAAAATAAATTCGTTAAAGAGATGACATTTTTAATGGTTTTAAAAAACAAATGAAAGATATTTCATTATTCTTTTAAGGTTTTTCCCTGTTAAAAATAAGGTTAGACTATTTTTATTAACCTTACTCTATGGGTTAGTTATTTTAGATAAACTTGGTTTCTTATGAAGTTTTTTTCTTTTTTTTGTATCCAGCCAGCACTGGCTGCAAAAATGCGTTATTGAAGTTTCTTTACAACAAGCGATTTTACAAAGATAATTTTGTATTGGACGGTTTTTCTGAAAATCACGACAGTTTTTATACTTATTTAAAAATCGCAATTCTTAAGTTATAATGTCCTTAACCTCAGTCGTGGACACTTGATGACTCTAGAACTAATCGGCCAACACAAATTCGAGTTAAATTTCAAATGTTCGTCCATGAAGCCTCTAGCTATTTTTGTACTTTTTATAGCTAGCTTTAAGAACTGTGCACACAACACGATTTTATTAATGGTCACGTACCCACTAAATTCCAGATGATGGTTACCAGCGACTGATACCTTGTAATTGACCTTATGGATTATTCGAAGCTATGGTAATAGAAAAAAACTAAACATTGAAATAAATTACATTATTAAGTCATGACTTTGAACTTTATTTGAATCGTGTAGATACTTACATATTATTGTTAAATTATTGGTAATAGAAAGAAAACTCTATCATAAAGCCTCACTGATTCGTTTTTCTACACCCTTGAAACAATTTAATGGGAATAGGCAAAGATTAGGTAGTCTATAAAGTACTGTATAAATTGTTATATGCCAGTATCAGTGTGTTTTAACTACTACGTATAGAGAAGCTTAGCCAAACAACGGATAACGGACAAAAAGGCTGTCCGGCTGTCCGCCACCGCTTCCATTCCGTTGTTGCCGGCCGGCAACAACTCATGGCGCAAACAACTGGTTTACTGCGGCGGTTCTATACGCTAGAAATATTAGTTCAATGGCCAGTACCAACCTAACAATATGTACATAATCCAAAAAGCAAAGCTGCGGGCCTAGTTATTCAACAATAACTTCAGCAGTTATTTATACTTTGATATTATCCTGCTGTAGCCTGAATCCTCTCGTTAGCCAGTCTCTTACGGGGCGTTGGTATTGAACGCTCACAAAGGTAAGGACAGCCAATAAATTTAATTAGGAGCAGTATGTATGACAGCTGCGCAGGCGTATTACAAATATCACCTTATACTATGTCGTATCGTACTGCAGTCTACTGGCTAAGTTCCATGTTTTCTTTCGTTCTTCGTATTGTGGAATGTTTGAGACTTTCTCAGCTTTAAGTAGGTAAGATTATAAAAATATTTTTGTTGTAAAATGCCAGTTATCGTACAAGATAATTTTGACTTAAATTCTATCTGTGTTAATATTAACTTATTTCTAGTTAGCTTGTAATTAAATATTAAAATAAGGGTTCCGTTTTTTTCCATTTAGCTACGAAACCCTAAAAAAGGATTTAGATAAGATGGTTAAACGTATGTATAATTGGTAAGTTATATTTCTACTAAGCAAAAATCTTAAATTGGCTCTCACGTAGATTTTTGTTACATATTCACCGTTAAAGTTAAGACAGACGAAGAAAGTTTAGTCGTTTTAAACCCGAAGCCCTCCTAATTTTTATTTTGCTTATTTTAATGATCCAACATGCTTAAAGGGCTTTATTCGTGTTACCTATTATGAGGTATCAAATCCTTCCACAAATTCAAATATGAGGAGTGTATACTTATAAAATTTGACTTTAAGGGGCTATACGAATGAAACTAGCGCAGCCAACCTATTTACACTGATTGTGGCGAAAATACGATATTTTTGAAGAAAATACAACATTACAGACTTAGATACAAGTTAGTCGGATTTTTCAAGATGCAATAAAATATTTCTAACACGCGACAAACAACAATAATGTCAATTATTGCAAAAAGTGGCCGTTTTTAGCAATAATTAACATTATTGTTACTTGTCGCGTGTTTTATAACATTGTATTGCATCTTGAAAAATTCAATTCACTTTTATCTAAGTCTGTAATGTTTTGCTTTCTTAAAAAATATCGTATTTTCGCCACAATCAGTGTAAATAGGTTGGCGGCGCTAGTTTCATTCGTGTAGCCCCTTAAATTCACTCATAAGCAAGCGCCTCCGTCATCGCCGTCATTGTCGCGTGGTATTTGGTATGCCATGATTTATAGCCAATTATTAGTAACATCGTTAAGGACTGTATTCAATTACTTTATTTATAAGAAATTTATTGAATATTTGCGTGTAAAGCATTTATTTAAGTAAAAGTTAATCATGCCTCAACCTCATTATCTGTAGTTAATTACTAAGTTTATGTCAGTACCTCGGATTGAGCTATAAATATTAATTCAAATGATACTTTGCCTGGTGTAAATTGGTTTCTTAAGTAATTAATGGGTTTATTGCCACAGTCTTTTTTTCTGGTTTTGATCAGCGGAAGGCCCGAGTTGCTGTGAGGTTTTATCAGTTTCATACGAAAGTTGCTATAAAATTTGTAATTAGTAGATAGTATTTGAAGTATTTTTGGGTAAATAAAGAAAACTTCGTTAACCGGCCATTACAAAATATAATCACAACAGAGTAACCCTGACAACCGCCATAGACGTCTTACCACAGACACTACATTCCTCCACACTAAAACAATACATACTAAATAATAATTAAAAACAAACTAATTAAAAACCTTAAACTAAAACATAAATTAAACATTATTTCAAGTTTTGTAGTTAGGCTGGTTCCTAACTCGGCACTGCCTTAGAGGCCGTGGCGTTCGGCTCTGGGGCGGCGGCGCGGCAGGCAAGGCGAGCGGGCACTCCGGCGCGAGTGGCGCCCCCGTGCTCGTGGAGCTACCCGCGCGCGGCTGGCACGCTTCCGCTCGCGACGACACCCCCGAAGCCGACGGCCCCCCCGACCGGTCTCCTCCGCGGATAGCCTCCGCAACCTGACTGCTTCCCTGCGTATCAGTGCCGACGACTAGCGAACTCGTGGCAGGCGTGGTCGCCGCCAGCGACAAACCACTTCTGCCGACCCGTTTGCGTAATTGATCAACATGCCTGTGATTGACCGATCCATCCCCGCCTAAAACCCTAAAATCACTGGTACCGTGACTATCTTCTACGTGCCCCGGAGCCCATTTAGCCGCCCCCGAAAACTGTCTATACCAGACTTGCTCCCCTTTATCAAATGCCCTGTTGGCGCCTCCTGCAGCTCCCGCCTGCCGCTGCTGCGCTCTGGAAACTTGTGTTTCCCTATCCGGCTTAAGCACATCTAGCCTTGTGCGTATCCGCCTACCTAACAAAAGCATAGCCGGGCTTTGGCCCGTGGTAGAGTGCTCTACATTCCTGTAGTGCATTAAAAATGTTAATAGGGCTCTGTCTACCCTTTCTCTGGAAAGAACTGCCTTCTTCACGACCTGTTTTAAAGTGCGGACTGCGTTCTCGGCTAAACCATTTGAAGAAGGATGGTATGGCGCCGTAAAGATGTGTTCAATCCCATTATTTTTGTTAAAATTACTAAACTCCTGTGATATAAACTGAGGACCATTATCGCTCACTATTTGCTTTGGGAACCCGAACCTACTAAATAATTCACTTAACCTATCAATCAACCACGCGGTTGTAGTACTAGTGGCGTTGAAAACTTCAATCCACTTAGACATTGCATCAACAACGACCAAGTAAGTTTTCCCGCCGATTGGCCCCATGAAATCTAGGTGCAGCCTCGTCCAGGGACGCGAGGGCCACGGCCACATGCGCGGCGCCTGCCGCGGCGGCGCGTCCGCCTGCGCCGCGCACACGCCGCACTCGCGGCACATGCGCTCCACCGCCTCGTCCACTCCGGCCCACCACACGTAGCTCCTAGCTAAAGCCTTAGACTTCACTATCCCCATGTGGGGTTCATGAATCATTTTGAGAACTCTTTCTCTACAATTTCCTGGCACTACTAATCTATGCCCCCACATAACGCAACCCATCTCCTCATAGAGTTCGTTTTTCCTATTGAAATAGGGTTTTAGAGTAGTTTCCTCGCAATGAGTGGGCCAACCGTCCCTTATAAAGCTTAAAATCTTCGACAAACCTGGATCTCGACCGGTCTCCCTCTTAACTTCCGTATGATTTAATAACAGAGATTCTTCTACGAAATGTAAATACGTCTGTTCTGGCAAAACATTGCCTACATGATCGCTTTTACAAATTGGAAGGCGCGAAAAACCGTCCGCACCATTGTCGGTAGTGTGAACATACTCTATGTCGAACGTATAAGCTGACAAAATAATCGCCCACCTTTGCATGCGGCTCGCAACCATGGTCGGAATACCCGTGTTGGGCCCAAAGATTGATACCAATGGTTTATGATCTGTGCGTAAGGTAAAATGACGTCCGTACAAATACTGATGAAACTTATGCACCGAAAAAATAATAGCTAACGCTTCCCTGTGAATTTGTGAGTAGTTTTTCTCCGCTTCGCTCAAAGTGCGCGACGCGTAAGCCACCGGCCGCTCCCCGCGCCCGTCCTCGCCGCGCTGCGACAGCACGCCGCCCAACCCGCGCCCGCTCGCGTCACATGTAAGAAACAACGGTTTTCTTCGGATCGTAATGAGCTAAAACCTCCGCGCTTGACAGCGACGACTTAATCTCATTAAATGCCTTTTCACATCCCGGTGACCAATAAAAGATTTTGTCTTTCTTTAGCAGTTCATACAACGGAACTAACTTATCACTCATGTTCCTCACAATTTCCCATAAAAGTTAATAATGCCTAAAAACGAACGTACCTCTGTAACATTAGTCGGCCTAGGTATCTTTGTAATAGCCTCTACTTTAGCTGGATCAGTCTTTAAGCCATGTTTACTCAACACGTAACCTAAATAGTGGACTTCGTCCACTAGAAAAAAACGCACTTGCTAGCCTTCAACTTTAAACCGTGCTCCTGCAGCCTACTAAAAACTGCATCTAAAGCCTGTAAGTGGATTTCTTAGGTCTTTCCTCCTATTATAACGTCATCAGAAACACCTCCACGTTAGGAATACCTTTTAAAAAGATTACACATGATACGTTGAAATATCCCGGGGCTTGAAGACAGACCGAAAACCAATCTATTGTACCTATACAGGCCGCGATGTGTGTTCACTACTGTATAACTCTTGGTATCGTCCAACTCAATTTGGTTATAAGCCTGGGAGAGATCAATTTTAGAAAAATAGCGTGCCCCATTAAAATTAACCATCAAGTCGTCAATACGAGGCAAAGGATATCGATCAATTAGCAATACAGGGTTAAGAGTCGCTTTATAATCCGCACAAATCCGCAACGAACCATCAGCCTTGTTGACGGGCACCAGCGGCGAAGCCCAGTCGGAGCAGTCGACGGGCTCGATGATGCCGTCCCGCAGCATGGCGTCCAGCTCCTGGTCGATGCGCTCCCGCAGCGCGTACGGCACCGGCCGCGCGCGCTGGAACACCGGCGTCGCGCCCGGCGCGCACCCGCAGCGTCGCCTTGCCTCCCGTGTACCGCCCCAGGCCGTCCGCTGAACAAATCCTTATACCTGCGCAATAAATCCTCGATGTCAAAAGAAACCTGGTTTTACCGCCAGCAATATTATGACACTTAGAAAAAATTGGAATTTTAATATTTAACTCAGCTAACCACTGTCTCCCTAGTAACGAAGTAGTACCTCCTCCTACAACAAAAAGTTCTAATGGTTTTGAAACATTTTCATAGGTTACCGTTGGCTTGATAATACCAACCGGCCTAATTTTCGAACCATCATAAAAATGTAATGTCAAGTTGCTGTTTTCCATGGCCAGATGCTTGAAATACATGTTATAAGTCTCCGTACTTATGCAGGAAATGGCTGTGCCTGTATCAACTTCCATTTGTATTATTTGTTTTTCGACCATAATAGGTAAACTCACCGCACGGTAATCATTTAGGCTCAAGAGGTGGAAATCTTCCTGGGCCTCGAGTGTCTCGTCCTCATTCCTGCTGTTTCCCGCAGTCGTGCCGTCGAAGCGAACTCTTGGTTGACGTCTAGGACACACTCGTCTCAGATGGCCCACCTGTCTGCACCTACTACACTCGTAAGACCTGTAACGATATTCATTACCGCGTAACCCGCCACCTGCTTGTGGAGAGTCGCAACTCGGAATTTCCGCGGGCCAGCAGATACTGCCATCACCGCCGCTGTCTCCTCGTCAACCACGTCGTGAACTTTTTTTTGATCGACTCACGCCGCGTCCTTTTCCGCCGCTTCTAAAGATGTGGCAATTTGTACAGCTTGGTTGAAAATTTACAGAGTCATTTCTCAGCCAAAAAAGTCTCTGGCGGATGAGGTCAGCTCCCTCAAACCCGCATACGAACTGATCCCTTAAATTTTCGTGTTCAAGTTCGTTCCAAACTTGCAGTGTTGTTGACAGTTTCTTCAGTTCAGCACATAAGTCTCCGATAGATTCAGCCTTGTTTTGGGTATTTTAGTGCCTGAACCTGAAATCGTTTCCGCAAGAACTGAGTGCGTAGGTTAGTAGGTGTTTGCCGCATCAGTTCCACCGCGTCAGCGAACATTAAATCCGCCGGCTTCTCAGTGCTCCGCTAGGTTTAGAAGGAATTTCGTAAGCCTTCGTCCACCAGTCTGTCTGTCTGTCTGTCTGTCTGTCTGTCTGTCTGTCTGTCTGTCTGTCTGTCTGTCTGTCTGTCTGTCTGTCTGTCTGTCTGTCTGTCTGTCTGTCTGTCTGTCTGTCTGTCTGTCTGTCTGTCTGTCTGTCTGTCTGTCTGTCTGTCTGTCTGTCTGTCTGTCTGTCTGTCTGTCTGTCTGTCTGTCTGTCTGTCTGTCTGTCTGTCTGTCTGTCTGTCTGTCTGTCTGTCTGTCTGTCTGTCTGTCTGTCTGTCTGTCTGTCTGTCTGTCTGTCTGTCTGTCTGTCTGTCTGTCTGTCTGTCTGTCTGTCTGTCTGTCTGTCTGTCTGTCTGTCTGTCTGTCTGTCTGTCTGTCTGTCTGTCTGTCTGTCTGTCTGTCTGTCTGTCTGTCTGTCTGTCTGTCTGTCTGTCTGTCTGTCTGTCTGTCTGTCTGTCTGTCTGTCTGTCTGTCTGTCTGTCTGTCTGTCTGTCTGTCTGTCTGTCTGTCTGTCTGTCTGTCTGTCTGTCTGTCTGTCTGTCTGTCTGTCTGTCTGTCTGTCTGTCTGTCTGTCTGTCTGTCTGTCTGTCTGTCTGTCTGTCTGTCTGTCTGTCTGTCTGTCTGTCTGTCTGTCTGTCTGTCTGTCTGTCTGTCTGTCTGTCTGTCTGTCTGTCTGTCTGTCTGTCTGTCTGTCTGTCTGTCTGTCTGTCTGTCTGTCTGTCTGTCTGTCTGTCTGTCTGTCTGTCTGTCTGTCTGTCTGTCTGTCTGTCTGTCTGTCTGTCTGTCTGTCTGTCTGTCTGTCTGTCTGTCTGTCTGTCTGTCTGTCTGTCTGTCTGTCTGTCTGTCTGTCTGTCTGTCTGTCTGTCTGTCTGTCTGTCTGTCTGTCTGTCTGTCTGTCTGTCTGTCTGTCTGTCTGTCTGTCTGTCTGTCTGTCTGTCTGTCTGTCTGTCTGTCTGTCTGTCTGTCTGTCTGTCTGTCTGTCTGTCTGTCTGTCTGTCTGTCTGTCTGTCTGTCTGTCTGTCTGTCTGTCTGTCTGTCTGTCTGTCTGTCTGTCTGTCTGTCTGTCTGTCTGTCTGTCTGTCTGTCTGTCTGTCTGTCTGTCTGTCTGTCTGTCTGTCTGTCTGTCTGTCTGTCTGTCTGTCTGTCTGTCTGTCTGTCTGTCTGTCTGTCTGTCTGTCTGTCTGTCTGTCTGTCTGTCTGTCTGTCTGTCTGTCTGTCTGTCTGTCTGTCTGTCTGTCTGTCTGTCTGTCTGTCTGTCTGTCTGTCTGTCTGTCTGTCTGTCTGTCTGTCTGTCTGTCTGTCTGTCTGTCTGTCTGTCTGTCTGTCTGTCTGTCTGTCTGTCTGTCTGTCTGTCTGTCTGTCTGTCTGTCTGTCTGTCTGTCTGTCTGTCTGTCTGTCTGTCTGTCTGTCTGTCTGTCTGTCTGTCTGTCTGTCTGTCTGTCTGTCTGTCTGTCTGTCTGTCTGTCTGTCTGTCTGTCTGTCTGTCTGTCTGTCTGTCTGTCTGTCTGTCTGTCTGTCTGTCTGTCTGTCTGTCTGTCTGTCTGTCTGTCTGTCTGTCTGTCTGTCTGTCTGTCTGTCTGTCTGTCTGTCTGTCTGTCTGTCTGTCTGTCTGTCTGTCTGTCTGTCTGTCTGTCTGTCTGTCTGTCTGTCTGTCTGTCTGTCTGTCTGTCTGTCTGTCTGTCTGTCTGTCTGTCTGTCTGTCTGTCTGTCTGTCTGTCTGTCTGTCTGTCTGTCTGTCTGTCTGTCTGTCTGTCTGTCTGTCTGTCTGTCTGTCTGTCTGTCTGTCTGTCTGTCTGTCTGTCTGTCTGTCTGTCTGTCTGTCTGTCTGTCTGTCTGTCTGTCTGTCTGTCTGTCTGTCTGTCTGTCTGTCTGTCTGTCTGTCTGTCTGTCTGTCTGTCTGTCTGTTACTCTTTCACGCCAAAACTACTCAACGGATTTAAATGAAATTTAGTATACAGATGGTCTAGACCCTGAGAAAGGACATAGGCTACTTTTTATTCCGAAAAGGGGGTTGTAAGGGGTTAAAAGTGGGGTAAAAAGTTTCTTTTCCACGCGGACGAAGTCGCGGGCGGCCGCTAGTGTGTGATATAAATGCCAAAGCCATGACAAAAAGTGCTTAAGCTTTTTGGTAGGTACGGAATAAAATAAATTCAAAAGATGTTGTAAGTACGTATTTTTTATTGACCCGGCTAGCACAATGGTTTGAGCGCCGGTTGATGAGACGTGAGGGTCGCCAGTTCGATTTCTGCACCAACACAAATGTTTTTGATGAAATAGATATTTGTGCTGGGTCCGAGTGTTTCTGGTTCCTTCGTTGTTTCTGGTTTCAATAGCACAAGGGAAAACCTTACTTTGGGATCAAGACAATGTATGTGACGTTGTCTCAATTTATTTATTTATATATCTAATATTTAAAAAGTTTATTCTAGTTTATAATCGAACCAGGGACCACTAATAAGTTTTCATGCTCAGTGTGTTCCACTGAGTCTTGAATTGTGTTTCAGGAGTGTACTTATATAATTGATCCTATAGGTATTTAAGTAATATCTACCTACGCTTTTTGGCATGAAGCGCTTGTTCCCCATCCATCTCCATTAATATTCTCCCATTTAATCTACTAGTACCCTTTATCAGTTTAGATGCCCCAAAATAAAGACAAATACCAAGCTTCATTATCGATGACCCTGAAAGGCTTCGTAACTATTATCTAACTGGCTCGTTTGTATATAACCACTTGAGTAGGTAGTTCGTGGAAAGCTGAGGTTATGCGAAACTTTCCCCGAAACTCTCAGGCTTTTGAGATCTAACAGATATAGTGGAATCGGCTTTTGTATTCAGATTATCAACTTCAACCTCTACCAGCATACTCGTACATTGTTTCTTGACGACTAATTTGACCCTTACGTCTTATGAAATAAGACATCAAATCAGGTAAACTAAATTTGGACATTAATTGTGTCAATGGGTCTGACCAAATTGTTAATGTACACATTCATTAACAAAAAGCATGTTTTCAGGGAACCTTGTCACCATAAAACATTCGAGCTAGTGATAGTTGAATAAACTAATAGGACAATAAGCTTAAGAGTGGTTTCAGATAAGCGTATTTTACAGCGTTTCGTCGTTTTCGCATACAAGCATATACGCGCGCTAAAACGCGTTTCAATAAACTAGACGCGCGAATAGAAGCGGCAAGTTTAAGGAAAATGCTGAAAAATGCTTGCAAATGCTTGACGGGAATTGCGGACGCTTGTATACGAGCCGACAAATACCAACTACCTTTTTCTAATTACCATGACGTTTATATAGAAACGTTTTTCTGTTTACGTTTCACGCTTACACGACTTTAGAAGCGCGTCAAATCTCGTACGACTGCCAAAACACGCCTACACACGCTTAAAAACAACGAACTTATACGCGCTTATAAAACACTAATATGGAGCCGCACTTAAGGTGGGTTCAAGTTCTGTTCCATATACATGTACATATCGGTCTACTAGCAATACTTATCTACTGCTTGCGTATTGAACTTCACGAGCGTATCTCTATTATGCCATGTCTTTCGTACAATGAACGTAAAATAAAACATCACGTATTTGGTAACATTGCAAATATTTTAAATCGTTCCGTCTCTATTTTTTGTAGACGCAATAAATGTAAAGTGCCCGAGAAGTGTGATTAATCAAATCACTCAAGTAGATTTGCACTTTGTATATCATCAATGCTGATTCACCGTGAAACCTCGCTAGATAATTCAGGTCCAATTTGCTAGTTCCATATTCATTAGTCACTCCAGTACATTTTCATAAAAGTGCTCGATTGCCGATGGATTGCGGCAAGAAACGATATAAAAACCGATAGGTACCAGCTTGAGTGGACTGTATTAATAAGCCGTTTCTGGACCGCAAAAACTACATCTTCATTTCTAATAATAACGGCGACTAAGAAAATAAATAAGACGGCAGCTTTGATATATGCTATAATAATGATGTAGGAGCCAAAAAAGAGCAATGGATTGAGCGTAGCGGCATACATCCGGTGGAATCCTATTGTCGACATATGGGTGAACCTATGTGGCGGATCAATTGTGAAGTATGGCATTTGATCAACACTTCAGTTAAGACTGAAGTGTTGATAAAATGCCATCGAACCACGAGTACGTGCCACATTCTTTTACGAGACTATCTACGCGAATAACATAGGTATTATTCGCTGTTTATTTTGTAAAAGTAAATATTCTTAAACGTGATAAAATTACCACTTTTCAGTTATAGATGCGTCGCTGAAAATAGCAAATAACAAAAATATCCTGCAACATTTCCGGATAAATTTTGTTAGTTGAAAAATACAGGTACCTAGTTAAAGAAAGTGAGTGTCTTAAAATTTTACTATTGCATTTTTAAATGAATTAACATAAGGTAAAAAATCTAAATGTGCCTAAACGACTAACATGGAACTAAGTATTTTGACTTTTCATGTTAAATATTTAGTTGGAAACTCGGAACGAAACATATCCAGACATTTATAAAATTTCTTAGTTTACAACTTGTCCACAACACTCTCACACAGCACTATTCGCAAATGAGCAATCTCCATTAGCGATTGACACCTAAACCACAGAACAAGTACCTAGAACTGACCTATCAGAGCGAGGCATTAAATTACTCCCATACCGACACCGAGGAGATTGGCATACATAGCGCTTTCATGATATTGCATTGTCATATTGTATCATCTTCATTATCTCAATTAATGTAAAAATATGTTGGCTATCATCATAATATTAATAAATAGTGATTGAGGGTACCGGAGGATCAATTGGGGGGAAAGAGGGTTAAAGGAGGCAGCGCACTTGTGACTCTACTGGTGCGGCAGGAGTTAATGGGCGGCAGCAATCGCTTGCCCCTAGGTGATCCGTCTGCTCGTTTGCCACTTTTAATATAAAAAAAATACTAATATGAATGTCTTTATCATATACAATTTTTACACAACTCCGATATTAATGTATTCTACTTCCACCATGTACTGAATCTCTGCTGGATAAGTAGGTACAAATTTGTTTACGTTAAGTATACGATTTCCTTGGAAAGTTCGTGCTAGGTCCTCCCATGACTCGGACGGTTTTCGTTGCGCAGCGCGCGTGACGAAAGTTTGTCTGAGCGTCTGCCTACGTGTAAACATTTGCTTTAATTAGATTATATTTCTGATCAAATTTTAAAGTCAGAATTTGTGAAACTACTCCTATTATATTTTATGATGAGGAGATGAGCTTCAATGAGAAGTCGTGCGTACCCTTTCAATACTTTACTTACATCAAAAAGAAAATGTACTCTATACGTGTTCAATAAAAATTCAATTCTGCGTTCGAAAACCTGACTGCAATATAATATTTCGGTGGGAAATGTACTTAGGAATATGTATGTGATTTATGTTATTACTGAAAATTGATACTTTCGAATCAAACCTAATTGGGAAAAATCTGGACTATCTTGTCCATGAATATAAGTGTACTAAATGCACACGCATTGTAGAACAAAGCTTTTAGGGAAAAGAAAATGGTATCATGTGCCTTTTGTTTTTTTGTTGTGTGACGGAGACAATTTTTCTTCAATGTTTACATAATTACGGCACTAACGTAGGTAATCGAACATAATATTATATTCACACTCAAAATTACCCAGTCATTGCTACAAATAGCCAACTAAACAGATATAAAGACAACCGTAAATTGTTTTCTACATTAAAATGAATGTTTAGTAAGTATGATTCGCAACCGGTGATTACGTGTCAAAATTATACGTTACACAGAAGATTAATTTTGATACAAATGAAGACATACGCAAATGAAATACGACAATAGTGAAGAAAATCGCGTGCGCATCGAATGGAGGCGATTTAGAGGTAATGACAGCAGCGCGCGCGCCGCGAATTGAACTTATTCACACGAAAAAGAAGCAAAACAATAAATATGGGTTCTAAAATTTCATTTGTTTTTCAACGCATTTTTATATCGTGATATATACGAGTACGACATAGGGTATACCTAGTAATAGTCCTGAAGATAAGCAAACCCCTACGAATCTAGTTATTTTGGAGAAGGAAATTATATAATCGGAAACATAAATTAAGTTAAAAATAAGTATAAAAATTGAGACAACATCACATTACATGTCCTGTTCTCAAACTAAGTTTTTCACTTGTACTAAACGATGGTACATACCACAAAGATCTTGTCCCAATACAAACACTATTTCACCAACAAAGATTGTGTTAGTACAGTAGGAATAAAATTAATTAAGTGTGCTCATCTGACCCGTCTAAAAATTGGCAGTAAGCGTTAAATCTAACGGATTTGATAACATTCTAGTGACAGATACAATTGATCGAATCTTAATTTGTTTGATGGTATGTACAGAAGTCTGACAGTAAAAAAGCTATACGTATCATTTAAAACTATTGATTAATAAAGCAAGAGTGCTCCGATTCGTAGTAATAGCTACTTCCATTTATTAAAGACTATCATTTGTCGACCATTATGTTAATAATTACATGGTAATATTATATGTCCAATTCGACCACTCGGCCACACACAACGTTTGATTTTTTTTGTTATATGTAGATCAGATTTCATTTCGTGATCATTGGCTATGTTTAATCAAACTATAATAAAAAGTGGTTTTGATTTTTGGAGATTTGGCAAGCTAATACTTATGGTTGATTTTTTCCTAATTGATTTATCGTAAGCAGGCTATAATGCCTTTGGTATTTACTTGTGAGTTAGATTAAAGTTACCTAATCTGCAAAATTACTTGTTACCAAAGAGGAAAAATGCATTGACAAAATAACATTTTATGTAACCTTAAACTATAGACACGATTCAAAGTAAGCATGAGTTAGAGAAAGGCTAATACGTGCATAATTAGGAGATGAGTTGAATGTTAGAATACAGACGCGGATGTCCGCTTTGTACAATACTGTTGACGAGTCAGTTCCATAATAACGCACTTAGCTTCTGTTGCTGTTTCATTCAGCCACTCACTACTACCGTTTGCTAAGAGGTGCAAATTATCAAAACACTGTCAAACGGGTACAGTTAAAAAGCAAGAACGGACTAGACAAATGTAATATGATAGGTCATTTTTGCAATTCATTTCAGTTGATCGAGTTTGTAATTGTATGAAGTAGCTGCTGTGTTGACCATACTATCAAATCAGGTACATTGAGAAATTATAGATACCTATGCGTACAGTTGATATTAAAAATAACCTACGCCGTTAGCATTCTCTACATTCCCATAGTTATTCTTTTGCTACCCCGTGTACTAAGAAACAGTAACATTGATAGGCAGTGTTCTTGCCCGCATAAGACAGGATCCCCTGCAAGCTAGTTTTTTACTTTAATTGATGCAGTTTCTTTAATTGGGTCCGCATTACAAACTAGAGGCGGTTTAACGGAACCACTCCTCATATCAAGGAATTCCTTTGATAATTCTGCAGTAAGTATTAAGTTTATCTAACTTTGCTGTAATTACTTCAGATTTAGATAATTACCAAGTTTAGGCTTGCATCTTCTAATCTAATCATCATCAACATCTACCATGGTCGTAAAAGGGTATGTAATTAAAGTTTTAGAGTACGTATTAGGCATATGGAAGTTTTTGCAAAGTGATAAAATATGGCAAAGAATCAAGACCCCTGAACACCCAAGCGACCACCCGGCTGTCGCGCCGCGTTACGTGACGTCATTCCGCCAAACCCCAAGCGGTAGCCGGGTACCGCGCGGCGCGCTCTCCCAATATCTATGCAGGGTGTATCTGTGAACATTTACATCCCTTTAACCACGTGTTCTAGACCAACCATCCTGAACAACATTTGTTTTATGACTTTTGAAAATTCGCAAAAAAAATTTTCATCTCTCCATACAAAGTCACGACGTGACTTGGTCATTTTGTATGGGGAGTCGCAAATTTTTTCGACGAATTTAGAAAAGTTGTTGAACAAATGTTGTTCAGAATGGTTGATAGAACACGTGGTTAAAGGGATGTAAATGTTCACAGATACACCCTGTATACACTGTAAATAAAGGTTGATAGAGAGTTTTCTTGAATGGACATGGATACATTTTATGATTTGTGGTTATTATTTTATCTGTGAAGGACCTGAGGTGGTTTATCTTTTTTTTTCGGCAAAATAGTCATTTATATTTTTCAAAATTTTACGGCGATAATTACGACGCCATTATCCCCAC
>JABMDO010000939.1:0-20184 GCA_014851415.1 Cnaphalocrocis medinalis | reverse complement strand
GGCGCTCAAACACTACGCCAAACGGGTCGTCAAAATTATGTCTGCTGACTGGGCTTTACTACGACGTTAAGCACCTGTTACAGATTTAGGCAGTAGAGGTATTATATTTGTTGGATATAATACTTAACTACGTGATATTACACCCAAACACTTTTTTAACTGTGGGAGAGCCATGCTTCGGCATGAATGGGCCGGCTCGACCGGAGTGATACCACTGCCTCACAGAAAACCGGCGTGAAGCAGCTCTTGTGCTGTGTTTTGCCGAGTGAGTGAGGGTACCGGCATCGGGGTGGAAGGGGATAAAAGGTTAGCAGCGCACTTGTGACTCCACTGGTGTTGCATGTGTACATGGGCGGGGGCAATTGCTTACTATCAGGTGATCCGCCTACTCTTCTGCTACCTATCACATAAAAAAAAAAGAACAACATACAATGTTCAGCACATGAATGTTTCTCCAGGGTGGGGTCAAACGGACGACCTCTGGCTTTTGGGGAAAGGGTCATGCCGGTCACTACCAAATGGATCATCGGCCCATTCGTATATAAACTTTGTGGTACTCTTTATAAACGTTATATAAAGAAGGTATATTTATCCTTGTTTAACGATAATTTAACGCTATCTTGCGTCTCTGAGCGGCGCCAATCAGCTCGTTACACGCGTCGTGTTAAACGAATTGAAACAATCGAATCGCCGGATTACTAAGTGAAATCGCAAAATTGACACCCGCAACACCAGAGGAGTGTTTTCTCAAGTAACTGTTTCATGTAATGTATGTATGTAGTTATAGGTTTATAAATAAATGTAGTTATGGTTATTAATGAGAAAAATAAATACTATTTACATTAAATAGCTAAAAATCGCTTATAAAATAAGGTAGTAAGTCTGTGTACCTACTAATTGCTATAAATAATAATTTATGTTGACTTAGGTAGGTGATTACGGACCCTTTTATCAGCTTTCTCTTCTTAAAATTGCTAACACGTGTAAGTCCCTTAAATACCATTATAGAAAATGTATTCTAAGTATGTTCCCTTGTCGTGAGCTTACAAGGGTCTTAAGACTTTCGTAAAAGCCTTCTAATACGGCGAGTGTTATCGTGAATCATTATTAGTCTCATAAGGAAGATTGAGGTCACTTAATGTGCTGTGGGGAGAGTTATGCTCATTTTTCTCGTAGTAAGTTTGCAAAATGATGACAAAAATGTGAACTAGCAGTGATTCTCATCATCTTGATAGATGGTGGTCCAGTACTGTTGTTGCGAAATTACTTTCCACCACAGATCTCAGTTAAGGGGAACGATTTGGCTGTATCAGTATTTTCCGACGGCATAGGGGCCTTTAAGAGAATATAGTGCTCTTTTCTAATAATTCGGCAATGCATCACCTCTCACATGTTCATGGATAACGTCTAATATAATAATAGTTTATATATAATATAATAATAGTTTATTTTTACTTACTTACTTACTTATTACTTTCTCATAAAGTACACTTACACAATCTACTTACTTAAAAAATAAAAATAAATTTAGAACTTATCCTTATCTTATGGATTACATTATTTTATTACTTTATTTAATTAGATATAACTTAATAGAACAGAATATAGTAGACAATGTAGGTATTTAATTTAGGAACTCTTACCTCCCGTGCTAGTTTTAAACTGTGTTACGGCAAGGTAATAATCGAAAGTGACTGCCGCCCATAGATACTCGTAACACCAGTGGCGCAATACGTTGCCAACATGTTAACCCCTTTCCCCCGATTGGGCATCCGGTACCCACACTCGGTGAAATATAGCACAGGCGCTACTTCCGGCCCTATCACACCGGTCGAGTCGGCCCATTTTTTCCGAAGCGTGTATCTTCATTGTCGCCTCTAGCATAGTAAAGTAAAGTATCAGCCTATATACTATCCCACTGCAGTGCAAAGGCCTCCATCATAGAAATCAATCATCGCTACTATGATGGGATTAAGCTTAATCACCACGCTTGCCTAATGCGGATTGGTGATCACAAACCCGAGCTATGTTCGTAAAATTCGAAACATATTTTTAGCTCGACCCCGGATTCGAACCCGGGACCCCGAGATCACGGCCCGGTACTTAAACCACTAGACCAACGGGGAGTATTTCTCAGTGCGATTGAGTCCCTTCACGTAACACAGCGCAGCTGCGCAGGTTTAATGTGAGCCCGTGGTAGCATTCAAAGATGACCCATTTATGCAGAAATGGGTTTTCTACAGTAAGTGGTTTCACAAACAGTCAGTTGGTTGGGTTTGCGTCCTAACCAGCCACTCAAAACATTCGGTCAACTCAACCTAATCGGGTCATCTCATCAAACCGCTGAACGATTTCCTACATCACTCTCAATCACAAGTAATTGGAAAGGGAAAACACATTAAGTTAATAAGGTTTGTTTGCAGAGAAACAGCTCTTTGATACGGTTCCTTATTGTGATGATAAGCACAAAGCTAACTTTAACTCCTGAGCTCAATGGAAGAAATGCTTAACAATATCTTCAGGCCGCTTGTAGAATAATAATACAGAAGGTAGCAACTTTATTTTCTGTGTGGCTAGCATTAAAATCATCAGCAACCCGCACTCGTCTACTGCTGGACATAGGTCTCCCCTAATGCACGCCACCGCTCCCGAATTTCGCCAACTCTCATCCAGCCCACACCAGCCAGCCTTCGAATGTCATCATCCCATCTTGTCGCAATAATAAAATACTGCCGACTTTTCAGTTCAGTGGTTTGATTTTCGAAAACTCGTACAAATGATGTTCATAAAGGTTGATAGAACACGCGGTTAAGGGGATGTAAATGATCACAGATAGGTACAACCTGTATTTCTGTAAAATAGGCTTGCATACCTATCACAGAAGTCATTCCATGGCATAATTATGTAAATGTTTGTGTCAATAAAGAAACTATTACTGTTTACGTTTTCTTCAAACGTCAGGCATAAAATAGCCCCACTCCTGTAGGAGTACAGAAGGGCTATATCGTCGTAAGATGCCTTGTACGAGGCAAAAACAATTGATTTTCTATTGTGTCTGCTATCTGGGCCTTACGAAGATATACAGGGTGGTTTTTTAGTGACGTCAATAAATTTTTTTTAGATTCCTCACACCTGGGGGTATCCAAAAATACCCCATGTATGTTCAGCGATTTTTTGTAGTATTCGAGTTACAATTTTTTTTAGGTTTTTTTTAAGTATTCTGCCAGCGAGGCTTAAAAAATTCATAACTTTTTTTTTATTTGCTATTTTGGAATTTTTTTTTATGACATGATTTTCTAGAATGTTATTTATTATAAAAAAAATATTTGGCTTCCTAAAACCACTTAATGTTACCCAAAAAAGGTCTTGAAAGTTAGGATTTTAGTTTTCAGTAGGATTTACTCAAACATTCAACTTCAAATTAAATATACAAAGAGGAGTTTCCATAGCTTCGGAGTAAGTTTAAAAACGTCACAGGGTCCTAAACTATCAAGATCATGAAAAAAAACTACTACTTAATGGGCCTTTTTTTGAAGTAATCGGCCTCCGAACGCAGATAGGCTAAAAATGTATGAAACTCAGTAAAGCAATTTTTGCTCGATTGAAGGATATACTCAAACATTATACTTCAATTTAAAGTACAAAAAGGAGTTTTAATAGCTTCGGATTAAGTTTAGAAACTTAACAGGGTCCTAAACTACCAATATCATAAAAAAATAAAACTACTTTATTAGCCTCTTTTTGCGCCGGTGCTTGTTACTCAATGACTTGGATTGTGCAGTACTATGAGTTACTCACTAAGCCAATACGTGAGTATAATCAGAGTCTAGTTAACACAGCGTTCAATGGAGAGAAAATAACGCAAAAAAAACTCGTGCGCTTTTTTTTTACTTTCTTTTATGTGATAGGTGGCAGACAAACAGACGGATCACCTGATAGTAAGCAATGGCCGCCGCCCATAGACACCTTCAACACCAGTAAAGTCTCAAGTGCGCTGCCTTTGACCCCCTTTCCCCTAATTGGGCCTCCGGTGCCCTCACTCACTCTACGAAACACAGCGCAGGTGCTGCCGACGGTCTTTCGCCGGCTGTACGCCGGTCTTCTGTGAGGCCGTGGTATCACACCGGTCGAGCCGGTCCATTCATGCCGAAGCGTGCTTTTTTAAAACTATCGCAATTTCAAGGTTTATTTACTATTGGAATGTTAAAAAGTAGAAAAATAGCTTCAATTGAATTTCATACATTTTCAGCCTATCTGCGCAGCTGCGTTCGGAGGTCGATTACTTCAAAAAGAGGCTAATAAAGTAGTTTTATTTCTTTATGATATTGGAAGTTTAGGACCCTGTTAAGTTTCTAAACTTAATCCGAAGCTATTAAAACTCCTTTTTGTACTTTAAATTGAAGTTAAATGTTTGAGTAAATCCTTCAATTGAGCAAACATTGCTTTATTGAGTTTCATACATTTTCAGCCTATCTGCGTTCGGAGGCCGATTACTTCAAAAAAAGGCCCATTAAGTAGTAGTTTTTTTCATGATCTTGATAGTTTAGGACCCTGTGAAGTGTTTAAACTTACTCCGAAGCTATGGAAACTCCTCTTTGTATTTTTAATTTGAAGTTGAATGTTTGAGTAAATCCTACTGAAAACTAAAATCCTAACTTTCATGACCTTTTTTGGGTAACATTAAGTGGTTTTAGGAAGCCAAATATTTTTTTTATTATAAATAACATTCTAGAAAATCATATCATAAAAAAAGAATTCCAAAATAGCCAATAAAAAAAAAGTTATGAATTTTTTAAGCTTCGCTGGCAGAATACTTGAACAAAACCTTTAAAAAAATTATAACTCGAAAACTACGAAAAATCGCTGAACATACATGGGGTATTTTTGGATACCCCTAGGAGTGAGGAATCTAAAAAAAATTTATTGACGTCACTAGTTAGACCACCCTGTATAAGTTATTTTAAGAAGGGCTATTTGTGGACTGCCCTTCTGTACCAACATCTATCATTTCCGCTCCCATCAACATGTTTGCCGTGCACTTCACATTCCTCAAATAAATCGTGGGATCTGACGTAACATAAATCATCAGCTTGGACCGGAAGAAAGATGAATGGCCAGATTTTTGTATGAGACACAGAGCGGTAACTATGTTGACAGCGGGTGACACTTAGGGAAAACATACTAGGCAGTAAATAAACCGCTGATATTCATACAAATATGACCAGTTAGGAAGCATATAGATATAAAAGAATCAGACTCGTTTATTGCTTTAAAACTATGTAACAATTTAGTGCAAACAAATTACCTTTTTATGGAATACTTTTGCTCGACCCGGGAATCGAACACGGGAGCACAGGTGTATATGAGTGGCGATAATCGCTTACTATCAGATGATCCGTCTGTTCATCTACCGCACAAAACAGTTAACTGTTGATTATTAAGAATTGTATTCACTAACTTGTTAGGTAGGTACAAAGTTTTAAAGCAGTTAACGGGTTAATTTATAGCTGTAAGTTTGACTAACCCGGGTAACAACATCTAACACATAAAAATCAAGATAATACAGAACAGAATCGACAAAACAGTCCTCATTATTATGTAAATGGCACAATCGGCAAAACAGCGTCTAACGACAATGTCCATTTCCTTGTTATTCCATTAATTTGCGAATTAGCCGACAAACGCGGCAAGACAAACATATTGGGTGACTGATGGCGGTTTGATTGATTGGGTAAACAGTTCACTTCTGTTTGTTAACAAAGCGTAATGAAAATCTTTAGTTTATTTTGGTGTGTGATTGGGTATGCTGCCGTCCTTAGCATAGTTGCAGTAAGTCGGCATTTTGACAAAACTGAGTTACATATACAGCCGTGATCACGATAACGAGATCTACATTTTCGTCTAATCCATTTGTTTGTATCGTTTTTCAATCCAAATTTAGCATTTAGAAATTTGCAGTAAGTCAGGCATTTTGTTACTTTACTTAGCATAATTACAGTGGGTACACTTACTGCAAACTTTTTATTCAGAGTCACTTAGCAAAACTACAGTAAGATATATATACTGTTTTCTTTCTTAGTAGGCTAACATATTTACTATATTAGTGGTCTAGTCTTAAAAACAGTATTATGCGTTACTGTACTTATGCTTAGTAGATCTCATAATCATTACCTTCAAGTTACATAACATAAAGACAGTAAGATGACGTGATACTGTATGTATGCTAAGTAATGATTGAAATGTAGGATCCAAATTATACTTACCATAAAAGCAGTATCATGTGATACTGCGTTTATGGCAGTATCAGTATTGAAATCTAACTTAAGTTCGAGTTCACCGTCAAAAGAAATGATATCTATACTCTGATTCATAATCATGTAAAGTAAACTGACAGATGAAAATGACAAGTTTCTATGCATTTTGACATTTTGCATGTGTTCCGATTCAGTTCCGATCACATTATGTATTATGTATATATCATTATGTATTATGTATATATCATTATTATGTTATCATTATGTATTATGTTCCGATCTTCGGCCACTCTCATCCAGCCTTCGAATGTTATTATCCCATCTTGTCGCAGGGCGTCCAACACTACGTTTATCGAGTCGCGGTCACCACTCAAGGACTTTATGGCTCTAACGGTTGTCAGTTCTGCGGCTAATGTGACCAGCCCACTGCCACTTCAGTTTGCTAATTCGGTGGGCTATGTCGGTGACTCTGGTTCTCTGTGGGATTACATCATTTCTGATGCGGTCCTTTAGAGATACTCCGAGCATAGCATAGCCCTTTCCATAGCTCTTTCAGCGACTTTGAACCGGTGGATGGGTGTCCACGTCTCGGCACCGTAAGTCATGACCGAGAGGACGCACTGGTCGAAGACTTTCGACTTAAGACTTTGAGGGATGGGTGACGGGAAGACTTGGCGAAGCCTACCAAATGCTGCCCAGACTAACTAAATTCTTCTGTTGGGTTCTCTCTCGAAGTTGTTTCTGCCTAATTGGAGCGTTGTTCTAGATAGACATATTCCTGAACAACTTCGAGAGGTACTCCATTAACAGCGACCGGTCTCAGATCAACGAGCTCGTTGAACATGACCTTGGTTTTATCCAAGTTCATCCGAAGACTGATGTGTTTGGAAGATTCAGCCAGGCTGCTCTGCATCTCATGTAGGTCATGTAAGGTTTCCGCCAAGATGACGATGTCGTCTGCGAATCGTAGGAGTGATATGTACTCGCCATTAATATTGATTCCGCGCTCTTTTCAGTTTAGCGTTTCGAACATGTCCTGCAGCGCAGCGGAGATGGGTTTCGGAGATATAACATCTCCTTGTCTCACAGCACCTCGCAGCAGGAGAGGCTCAGTTTGCCTATTTTGGAATTTTTCATTTACGAATTATTTAAACATCTAAAAATGGCATCCAACCGCTTTAATATAATTCGTGAAAGAGAAATTAAATTTTTACTACTATTCAATAAAATACTCTAATAAATAGTTAAAATTTATAAGGTTACTAAGCATAAAAACAGTAAAAACACACTTACTGTGTTTATGCTAAGTGATCTCTAGTCGAGATTTTTAAGTGATACTTAGTATAACAACATTAGTGAATTTATTTTATGTTTAAATTAACGGATATTACTTTTTTATACAGTAATACATAGGTGCTAACACGCTCTTTCATTTAAAATTACAATCACTGTGATCTGATAATAAACTAAGGAGTTATGGAAGATTTTCGCACCAAAACTTTAACCGCGTTTTTCTCGAAACCGTCGAGAGCGTACTTACTGCAACTATGCTAAGGACGGCAGTATGCTACTATGTATATTTAATCTAGTATCTCTTAGTCCAGGCGGGAGTTCCTGGAGTCCTGAAATACAGGATTTTCCTACCTTAGGCTCCAGTCCTCCCAAACAGTATGTATATGGTATATAGCCGAGTGAGTGAGGGTACCGGAGGCCCAATCGGGGGGGAAGGGGATAAAAGGTTGGCAGCGCACTTGTAACTCCACTGGTGTTGCAAGTGTCCATGGGCGGCGGCAATTGCTTACCATCAGGTGATCCGCCTGCACGCCTGCTACCAATCACATAAAAAAAATATATATGTTCCGTTCCTAACTAGCATAAGCTTTCATCTATATTGTAAGTAATATGTTCGGAGGAAAAATAAAAACATTTTTATTTCTATTTATTTACTTATTATAATCTCCTTTAGGACTTATAAGTTAGACGCGTATCAGGGGCTACAATGACGAAACTAGCGCCGCCAACCTATTTGTATGTACACTGATTGTGGCGACAATATGTTGTTTTTTAAGAAAGTAAAACATTACAAACTTACTCGTAGATGCAAGTAAATTGAATTTTTCGACGTGCAATACAATATTTTTTACACGTCACAAGGGACAATTAAGTTCAATAATGCTAAAAACGGCCACTTTTACTTTTTTTCCATGGCCGGATACACAAGAAGGAGTGCAGATGCGTTGCCAGCCTTATTGGAAGAATAAGCTCGTTTTTATTCATTCATATTAAAATAAGTATTGTCTTTATTCATATTAAAATAAGGGTCTGTATTTTTTTCTTATGGGTTTTTGTATGGCTTTAAGCGGCAGTAAGAGAAACGGTGAGTTATTGAGCGTGAAAGTAAAGTCATCTCTCATCTCTCAGTCATCTAGTCATAAACGCAGTATAATTTTGTGTTGAAGTGAAAAAAATAATCTTAAAATATTTAATATTTTTTCACTTTGCTAAATTTTACAGAATTAATGACAGTATATTCGTAAAACCAGTGCAGTCCAAAAGCAAAACCAGCCATACAAAGTCTAACGCGTAAATACGCGTGAACAAATGTTCACCCTAGAGAGTTTTGGTGGCTTATGACGAAACCGTCCCGTAACGAACGACCTATATACCTGTCACATTCAAACATGAGCAATGTACGGTGCATATGAAAGGGAGGGAAACCCCAAAAACGCCGATTCAATCGTAACATCTGGTTTGTTTTAGGCCCTCTGGTTGCGATCTATCTATTTGTGTTCCCGTAGTTTGGATCCACTGCTTCAAATTAGTCGGCTGAACTATTTTGGAAGGTAAGCAACCTCGATTGTCTGTATTGATCGTGTATCATAGAGAAACAGTTTACGTGTAGCATGCAATATAATTGTAAATTCTCAATCAGAATTGAGATAATATTTAAAAAATAAGTATCCCAATAATTGTAAAGCAACTCGGATTGTACAGCAGATTTTACGCGCGGGAGTAAAAGGATTTTTATTGCACATAAAGTTATTTTTGTGTGAGCGTCGACGCTTCTGTAGGGCGTAGAAAGTTGACTAAGTTATAAGATAAAGCGATTCCAAAAAAACTGTTTATTACCCAGACTTAACAATTTATTCGTGCTTAGCTGTTAGGAGGCCTCATTCCAATTGCAAATTTTCGCTACCCTATATAACGTTACAACGGCAAATATTTCCTTATCAAGGTTGGTTATTCTTGGTAGATAGTCCATTATCCATAGACTCTATCGATAGTAAGAGAAAAATAGGCTTTGGATAGTTAGTAATTTGGCACGTGCTAACGTGGCAATACTTACTTAGAAAATGAAATTACGATACTATACCGCAAACAGTAAAACTGTGAAACTAGCTGCCATCGGTGGGGAACACCTTATTATTAGTTAAACTACACTAGTATACGGAGCAATGATTGTTGTCAAAAAAAACGACTGACCTGCTAAGACATGCCTCGTGGGAACTTATTTTTGTAGGAGATGGAAAAGATTTTAAACCATTTTTATTTGTCCGATAAATTCAAAATATTTTAGGAATTAGCTTGATACTGGAGATCCATCCAGACTTTGCATTGAAATGGTCTCACAGAGGTTAAAGACGAAATAAATAGACACGAATGTTGTCAATGAAAATATTATATCAAAGGAGGATCAAAATCCTCAGTCATGAGGTATACGACACGAGAAATTGCATTCAATTTAATACATTTAGAGCAATGACATTTGGAATGTCATTGATTTAGAGTAATTAGTGCTCACTTCTTATGACTTAGACCACGCTCATGACGTAATATTGAATTCTTTTTGTAAACGCCCCAATGAACTATAAATCAAAATAAGCATAGTTCATTATGCCTTAGAATGGGATATCGAATTATTAAAATGAAAAACATATTTTTTGATTTCTTTAACAAGCAGAATTGAAATTGAAGATTGTTGTAATTTAACTTAAAAATTTTCTATGATTCATTTAATTGAATTGTTCATAAAATTTACAAAATATCCACCATTGTTCAAAATATCGATATTCAATCTTTAGATACACAATTTGAAATTTGAATATGACCTAGGTTGATCTGGAACTGGGTGTACTAAAATGAAACTATTCAAACTATTCAAAGTTCTAGTAATGGTAGTATATTGAAGTAAAATCTTTGGGACCTTATGTATACACGAAAAATCGAAACGCTTGCGTGATGCAAATTAGCACAGTTCCATCTAGCGGCGAACGAAGGAACTAAAATCAACAATTTTCTATAGTCCATTTCACCTAAGAAGAGCCCTGTGACACTTCGATTTTTGACACTTTTAGAGATGTCTATAATGAAATGATTGCGATTGTTTCTGGTAATCGATAATACTTCCTAAGGAAATGGAATCGATTTTTTTATACTAACAGCAACACACATTTTGCCAAAAAATAACAAAAACAGCAACAAACAACAGCAATAAAAGTCAACAATAACAAACACAAGAACAAAAAGTAACAATAACCAAACACCACGCAAATACAACGAAAACACAACTCGCATACAATGCTGATGCACTCGTACTAATCCGATTATCGAGTAATTGCAACATGGCCGCCGATTATGACATGTCGCAGCTCTATGTTTTTTCCACGTTTCGTTACAAGTAATACGATGTGCATAGGATTGTTTTAAAAAATGTTGTTATTTTCTATTCCATTAAATTAAAGTAAATGATACTGTTTTTGTTTTATAACTTTGAGATGTTTTATTGGAATATTTTTTGGAATGATGCCGCAATTAAATGAAAAAGATAAACAATAAAAATATTTTTCATTGTCAAACATAAAATGCGTAGTTCAGAACGCGATGAAGTGTCACAGGGCTCTTCTTAGCTGAAATGGACTATAGCGTGCTTATCTGTACTAGCGTAAACACAATTTCAAACTGGAGGCATTCATAAAAGTCCCAATCCCGAAAAAACCAAAAGGTAATTTTACATCTATAGATATTTTGAATTTCGAATATGCCATCGAGGTTTTTTTTTTTTAATATTGAGAAATTTGACCTCACTCCGCCTGGTTATAATTTTGTGCTGATGGTAAGCGCCCGTGAAACCCAGACATGAGGTTCAACGACACAAAAGAATAAACCATGTAGGTACCTATTGAGCCTGTCATCCTCACCTTGAAGGCTTGCTGAGATGCTAATAAAAATAATATATTGACAACAAAATAATATATTTTAATTTTAACCCTAATCTAAAGTAGAGGTAATTGGTTTGAAAAGCCCTAAATGCCAAAAAACGGTCTGTTGCGCATGCTGTATGGGTTTCTATGATCATGAGATAAGGTTCAAAATAATGAAACCGTTCCCATCGATATCCTGCGAACTAATTAGGGAACAAATTTTGTAATATGTTAACTTAATTAGGAAGTGCATCAATTTCCACTAATTTGTTTTATTTTAATATGCAGATTTATATATTAGATGTCAAATATTTGCGCGTGCGTGGCAGAAAATGACGAGTGAAACGCACGGTGATGGAAGATAGGGATGTTACGGAGCTTCGGTTCCGGTTCCGTTAAGTCGGACTTCCGATTACTATTATACATTCGGTTCCGACTCCGGCTCCGAGATTTTTTAATCGGAGGTTTGAATCGGAGGTCGAAGCATAGATAGCGGGCGAGTGCGGCGGCGTGTGCCGACCGACTGTTATGATTCGATTGGAAATATGCCAATTTTTTATGTTTTATGTTACAACTGAAACTTGAAATAAAAAAAATACTACATTATGTTTTATTTGTCCTTCAATAATAATTTTCTTTCATGTCAACCTGCTTCCGATTCCGATTCCGACTCCGGTTCCGATTCCGATAAAGCAAATTTAAAAACTCCGATTCCGGTTTCGGTTCCGATAAAACTACTTCCGTTACATCCCTGATGGAAGATATTATACAGATTGTCATATTATGGTAATTAATGTAGTCTATTTTCTTCAATTAATTATTGTATTTAATTTCTCTCAAAGGAAACTCTAAACTTATTAATATTTGAAAAGAGTAACTACCTACCTACTGAGTTTCTTACTGGGGTCTTCTCAGTAGAAACCGACATTCCGAACCAGCGGTATAGATTACATATTTTGACATTCATAAGTTCCTTCATTTAACTTGAATAAAGATTTAATTCTGTAGGTACCTAAGTTTAATAATGAAGTTAGTCTCCAAATCAAAATTAATTACCGCCTGATTTCTATGCGAAGATTGTTGTCCCAAAACAGACGAGAGTTGTGGCAACAAAGTTATCTTAGCCTTATTCCCAGAATATCGAATATTACAAAGTTCGACGTATCACTCTTGTTGTCTCTCATATTCTGCATCAAGGGATGTCTCTCGATACCCCAATAAGACACGAATAAACAATACTTTCACATATATTACTTACTTACTCTTAAATTGACTACAGTGCTACTTAGATCAGTGTTTCCCAAACTTTGTTATGCCATGGCCCGGTAATTTTCACACTAACCCTTCGTGACCCACTAAGTGCCTACTTTCAAACTCAAGCTGGCATTTAGTCACTATCTTGTTAGTGCGAAGTATGCAGCTGTTTCTTATTTTTTACTAAAGAATCCAAGTTAGGTATTAGGTACTCATGTTTTAAAATAAGGCGGAAATGTCGCGTCCCGGTTTTTCATTTTGGTGAACCGACACCGGGTCGCGACCCGGCTATTGGGAATCGCTGACTTAGATCATAAATTATTTAACTTCTATATGTTGTATTATAGGAAGGAACGTGTTGCGTGTACTAATGTTAATAGTCAGTGTAAAGGCATCTACGGAAAACCAGCATCGTGGCCAGCTCTCGCCCGACAATGCTGAGTAGTACGCCTACTTAGAATACAATTATTAAGTCTACTTTCTGTAAAACCATTTTTGTATGGTGTAATTAATTGTTACTCTGAATAAATCCATTTTTAATTTTTACTTAGGTCCATTACTTTTGAGAACCAATAACTTTCACTCTACGAAGTACACCACAGGCGCTGCTTCACGACGGTTTTCTGTGTCGTATAGTTAAATCCTCCCAACCATATTCGGCTACGGCGGCCTATCTAAACGATCAGCCACGCACGCAGGATATATTATAGTACTCAAATGTTTGCGCAAACACAGGTGCCCTTACCCTCTTAATTCGATGAAACATCAGTGTGACACGACCGAAGAGAGATCGGGCGCAGGACAAACATCATAACGTGCTGTCCGGCGCGGGAGTACAAGACCGCCAAGTTTCAGATTTCGCTGACATTGAAAATTTCTGAACAGAAAAAATTCAGAAAAAAATTGTTCGTTGAACGCGGCCCATTTATCCACGTCGAACATGCCAAAGGGCTTTGTTCATGTTACCTATTATGAGGGCTTCGGAATTAAAACGACTTAAATGCTTACGATACGATATTATGTTATTATGTTGCCACGAGTGTGTGAGCTAGAGTGGAGATGGACCGGACCGGATTTGGCTAGGCAAGGATAATAGGTGGACTATAAGACTTACCGAATGGCGGCTAATATCGGGAAAGCGTCCTATGGGTAGACCACCTACCTGTTAGTCCGATGATATTGCAAAAATGCATTGGTAGCGGGGAAACCATGGATGGGACTGGCTGGGGACCGTGGGAAGTGGCATTATTGAGAAGAGGCCTATACTCAGCAGTGGGCGGATATGATGTTTTTTTTTATGTGATAGGTAGCAAACGAGCAGGCGGATCACCTGATGGTAAGGAATTGTCGCCGCCCATGGACACTTGCGACACCAGTGGAGTTACACGTGCGCTGCCAACCTTTAAGCCCCTTCCCCTCCCCGGGTGGGCCTCCGGTACCCTCACTCACTCGGCGAAACACAGCACAGGGGCTGCTTCACGCCGGTTTTCTGTATATAATATGATGATGATGATTACAATTGATTGACCAGCAATTTCATTGATGAAAATCACGTGTTTTGCCACCCCTGGTAGCTGGTAACCCTATGGCACCTGTGAGTTTATATAATTAATTAAAACCGAAGTATGTCGCGGCCTGCTATAACCGAGTTAAATACTTTGAGGCGGGCTTCGGCATAATAATAATATCGAGGGGTGAAAGGCTATTTGTTTTAAGCGACATTTTTGCAACTTTACAGGAGAGCGTTTTAAAGTTTTCGATTTCGGAAAAAAAATCATAAAATCTAAACTATTTGATATTTTTGCCTGCAAGTTTTACAAATCAGTTTAGTTTTAAAAGGCCCAAATTCTGGTTACATTGTTTACTTTATAATGATAATATCTTCGAAAAAAAATGTCACTTAATACAAAATGCCCACTTAGTAGAGTAAGGCAAAATGATTGAACCGACACTTTATTCTGTTGACAGCTGCAAGCAAATTGATTTAAGTGTTACTTGCACTGTATTTCAGAGTAAGGCGAAATGATGTAACAAACATTTTACTAATTGGATAGGGTAAAATCTATTTGGTTTAAACTCCAAAATTAAATATTTCAGGGTCAAATTAAAATAGCTTAAACAACAATTTGAAACAACTGCACTTGTATTAAATAGCATTTACTTCTATAACTTTATAAAGAATGGTCAATGATACCATGAAATTATTTCTTATTTTTAAGTTTAGATGTTAGTGGAGACGATGTTTTCTTTAAATCAAAAACAAAATTATGTGTTATTATTAAAAGTTTTCACAAATCTTATCAGTTGATATCACTTATCAGTTGTCACCGGCGGACACCTTTCACGGAGAGGGAGGAGACGTACATATTGGTGTCGTCTTCTCCCCCTCCTTGCTCTTCTGAGCGCGGGGGCGAGAAGATGCCACTCGCTTACGCTCCACCGCCTCCTTTGCTGCCATCACGTGCTCGCTAAAGGCAGCGACGTCCTTCCAGGCCTCATCACTCGCTAGTATAGCTCTCGCTATACTAGCCAGTGAGAGGTCTTGGCCGACCCTCGCCACTAATGCATAGCGCTGCGGAGCTTCCGACGCACACACCGTTAGGGTGTGTGACGCCAAAGCAACCATACCCGGTTATTACCTGCACCATCCGGAAGGAGACGACACCGTGGCTCCGCTCCAGCCACCGGTCCAAGACCGGGGCGAGCGCGTCGAGCGTTCTCCGGCCGTACGAGGTGCTCAGACCATCGCCTCAGGAGGACCTGACAAGCTTCCTTCCGCACGGCCTCCCGCTTGACGGGGCAGTAGACTCCCCTACTGCCCGCTACTTATATACGCCGGCGAGTACGACGAGAGAGAGGTCTCAGCGAGCAAACAGGCTGCACCGAAACTTACCGTTCGGTAAGCTCGAGCGATCCGCTGCGCCATCACCCGCTGAAGCCCCCGCAAGAAAGGAAGGTATTCCGATTTTGCTAGGGAATCCGATCAGACTGGCGCCCCATTTAGCGCCATTGATCGCAGGATGCCGGCTTAGAGCCGTCGGTGCCTGGATCCTGGTCCGCGCAGGTTCAGCAGCAGCCACGAAAGCGTGTATACTACTACCCTACTACCTGAGCTACCCTGAGGAGTCGCGGGTCCAGGGTGAAGCCGAGATAACGCAACTCGCCTTGACCTCGCCGGAACCTGGGGACCTCAGATAGCAATGCGCCTGATGGAGCGAAGCCTATTACCAGCCCGCGGAAACAGATCACCTCGGTCTTTTTTACGGCGAACCAGGCACCGCACCCTCTCTATGACTGAGTCCGCCGCGGCTTTTTCAAAGGTCTTCCCCGAGACGTGACAAGGTGTCATCTGGTATGCAGATGATACCCATGTCCCAAAGGAGATGGCCGCGCAGGACCCAGTCATACCCTATGTTCCAGATTAGGGGCCCAAGGAGGAACCCCTGTGGATAACGGTCTCTACGATGCGTCGCCGGGCGACGCCTGAATTGTCCACGTACATGACCTCAGGTTCATCAAGATAATTCTCGATGAGGATGGTCAAGTATAGAGGCACTCGAAAATAGCAGTGTCTCCAGTATTGTGCGTCGTAGGGAGAGAGTTGTACGCATTTTTTATGTCTAAGGATACAGCAACAACTCCCTTCCCCTCTTCAGCGGCCTCCTCCGTCTCTCTTTTCAAACGTTTCAGGGCGTCAACCGTAGACTGGCCCGCCCTGAATCCATACTAAGCCTTAGAGGTTGAAGCCCACGTCCTCTAGATGCGCGGTGAGGTGGGAAGCTACTTCTTTCCAGCAGCTTCCTCACCTCATCCAGGAGCCATTGGCATTGTCCTTATCCGATTTGGGCAGCACCCAGCACGGGAAAGGAGAAGGCCTTCTCGTTGGCCTCTGTGCCCCTAGCGCCCTGCCGACCCCAAAACTTATGTATCGCTGGTCGAACAGCGACCCGGCGTCGTTCACCCGCCAGTCAGCGGTGCACGCGGCTATGGACGGGGTGGCAAAAGTGATGTCCACCACCGATCCGCTGTTCCGCTGCACCCACGCATGGGTTAAGCCGCTATTTAGGAGGGTGAGAACACTCGCCACCGCCCACTTCTGCAGGATGCGACCCCACTGATCCGTGGTCAGGTTCCCCTACGCGACAGATTTTGCGTTGAGGTCCCCTGGCGAGAATTACTGAGCGTGGTGTACTGAGCGGCCCAAAACCACGCTCAGAACACTCAAGAATGCCTCACCGGGCAACTGACTGGCTGGGGGAGGAGTACCCTCCACCACGGCCAGGTCGTCCCATGAGACAGCCACATACCCAGACTTTTAAATCAGCCTTCAGCAATTATTCCAGCACTGCGCATACATACATTCGTTATCACGGTTCGCGACAGACTTTTAAGCACTCGGCGCAAGTGGTGGGGAAAGACGTCGGCGGCGAACAAAAATGGTTTGATCCGTCGTGGCTAAATAGTACCATAATAATATTTCAATGTCTGAATGGACATAGATATCACAATTTTGAGGTTTGATAAGTGTTTCAAATAACTAAGCTTAAATGTGGGGTATGTTTGACCGACACTTATTTAATTTCAAGAATGCGGATAAATTTCTGAAACGACATGCTAATAAAATTTTGATAGGGACGATAATGATTTAAACGACATGATATGATGAAAGTGGATAAAAAACAAAAAGGTTGAAACGCCTTGTCACATGTTTTTTTGAATAAAGCATAATGTTTTAAGTGACAGCTAAGATGACTTTTGGTGGAATTCATAATGATTTAAGTCACAGTTTTAGCAAAAAGTAGTTACAGGAAAAACGCTTTAACCGCCATTGAGTACTATTATTGTGATTGCAAAACATGTTTAAGCGGATTTTAATCGCGTTTGTGTATGGTTCATATCCATGGTCCCTAAAAATGATACCGATTTTTGGCGTTTCATACATCACTGTTCTAAAATGAGGCCAAAATTTTCATTGTTTGAAGCGCCAAAAAAGTCGTCTATTAATTATGAAACCCAGCTCAATCGACGCAGAAAAATTCGCTGATTCCGAATATGTATATAACTCAATATCGCCCAAAGTGTCGCTTAAAACAAATAGCCTTTCACCCCTCGATATATAGCCGGATGCTTACGCGATTATAAACTGACTTGTTGACATCAGTACATTAATTGGTACTTTTCTGGGTCGGAAGGTTTTGATGTCAGAGATTTTTTTTTATGTGATAGGTAGCAGACGAGCAGGCGGATCACCTGATGGTAAGCAATGCCGCCGCTCATGGACACCTGCAACACCAGTAGAGTTACAAGTGCGCTGCCAACCTTTTATCCCCTTCCCCCCCCGGGGGGGCCTCCGGTACCCTCACTCAGCGAAACACAGCACAGGGGCTGCTTCACGCCGGTTTTCTGTGAGGCAGTGGTATCACTCCGGTCAAGCCGGCCCATTCATGCCGAAGCGTGGCTCTCCCACAATTAGATTTATGTTTATGTAAAGTTTATAAGTTATGTTCAAAGAGCCATGGAGAGAAAAATGCCCGGAATCAAACTCCAAGAACGAGTCCGAAACTCTGAAATCCGACAAAAGACAAAAATCCAGGATGTTGGAAAAGTGATGGAACTCAAATGGAATTGGGCAAGACACTTAGGTGCCGCCTAGCTAACAAGGCGAGGTGATGGCGGGTAGAGTAAGCTCCTTACCGAATGGTGCCCAGTAATAGGCAAAAGAAATACTTTGATCGTTCAGACACATATAGAATAGAATAGAAAGTGTTTATTTAGCACACAATAATAGGTATAAAAATGCTTACAGCTAAACTTATATACTTACATATGTATGTACATACATTTCTTACTTAAGACATGAAATCTATATTATCATTTTATTATGTAACACAAAACGTTATACGATAACGGTGTACAGTCCACAGAAAAAGTAGAATATCAAAATCAAAAACTTTACTTCGAGTTCGCGTCAGGGGGTCTAATTTGAAGTCACTTTGAGACTCAACCAAACGATTGAGAATGCCATTTCCTAATTTGAAGTGACCATTCTTTCGTTTGAGACCGATGGAAGTTGTTTTGACAGGACTTGTCTCAAACCCTAATTTGAAAGCTTAAAATGACATTCGTAAAATTGAATTTGACAGCTCAAGTCTCGGGGTTTTATGTCAAATTTTACGATATCTCGAAAGGTGTTGTACTTCGTTTGAACATTTCATACATACATCGGAAGATTAGAAATTATATTAATTAATCTATTAATTTGTCATATAAAAGTTACGATAAGAGTTTACTAGCAAATTAGGTACTTAACAAATACCTGTAAAGTTAGTTTAAAGGAAATAATGGTAAATAAATATTAGTTATTATGTCTAGAAAAAAATGGTCATGTATCTATTATATACTTAATAATTTGTGTTTTTTTGCAGTGAAACGGCTGGTAGAGTTTAGAGAGATTCCTTTTGAAGAGCGATTGTGAGGATATGGTGCCCTTTTATGTAATAATTAGTTGTGGTTGTGGGATGCATCTGGTCGAGGTATGTAGGTACCTTACCTACCTACTAATATATTTTAACCTAACATAAAATAGACCTATACCTACCTATCGTTTTATCTCATTCAAAATCTCATACCGAAAGGTTAAATAAAGTTATGGATAGGTAACTCAAGTACTTAGGTACACTAAGAAATTTAAGAACTTACCTAACTATTCCTAAATAAAGACAATATTTACAGATCCATAAATCACTAAACTAGGTTCTATGCATCTAAGTAGGTACCTACAGTGAACACCCCTGTTTAAACAGCAATAAAAGTATTTTGTTTGTTGTTTGTTTGAAAGTTATGAAATAGAAAATCATCATAATAGAAAATCAGCCATCCAAATGATGATCATTGGTTAAGTCACCGAAAATCCAATGAAAGAAATGGTTTAGGTACCAAGAGTAAATAATGAACTTATAAATTCAATAATAGATCTCCGGTAGTGCATTTTTTGGTTGATACTTATATTATGTATTTATTTATGTTTACAGATTTTATGACCGATGATGGCATATGGCAGATGGACACCAGTCTCTCCAGCCCAAACACCAGTCACAGTGGAGGTCACTATAGAAAATACTTAAATACAATAATACTTGTTTCATGAACATATTGCAATAATTGTCAATATTTTTTTTCTATTCTATGCTGAACACAAAGATTATGCAGGCAACTACATACCTATTTTGAGATTAATTGAATTATTGATCTTATAGCTTGCGTCAAGTTGTTACTGTTAAACTTTCTAATAAAACTATCTTTAAACAATTAATTGTTTTATTTTGCCAAGCCCAATGAGGCTGATACCCTCAAGCTCTTTTTTGTACCTAGTAAAAAATAACATCATAATTATTAGAATTCCTAGTCTAGTGGTTTAAGTACCGAGCCATAATCTTCGGGTCCCGGGTTCGATTCCCAGGTCAAGCATAGCACGG
>JABMDO010000938.1:0-20313 GCA_014851415.1 Cnaphalocrocis medinalis | reverse complement strand
TTTATAATAAAATATAAAAATGTCGTACTTCAGATTTTCCCACAATATTCACGTAACTACCTATCTGATGCCAAATTTCAACTTTCTAGGTCATCTGGAACTAGGAAATAATTTTCGTCTATCTATAGTTGATAAAAAATGTCGATTTTTGGACATCAATATCTAAATAACTATTAAAGGTATGTTCATGAAATTTGAAGCATATAATTATCTTGCTCATCTCATTCCACATGCCAAATTTCACACGTCTGTGTGCATAGTTTCGAGTTATGAAGGGGTCGAAAGTCGCTCTAAATGGTTCGTGTAATATTACCCTTGTTCGCTTAGTCGCCAATTTTTTTTTTACCTTGGCTTGACACGCTCCGCGTGTCGACATGTATTTCTTTCTTTTTTTGTTTCTTTCTTTCTATCCCTATTTTTATTTTCATGCTGAACTATGCTAACATCACGGCGTTAGTAATTTAGGTATATGTATTTAATGTAGGTATGGTGGTTTTAAACTCTACCTCCCAACTTAAAAGCCGATAGAAGGTCCGGGATCCTCTAGATTAGTCTTGGGCTCTCATTGAAATTCTGTGGGTTAACTTAGACGGCGGCAATTGCTTACCATCAGGTGATCCGCCTGCTCGCCTGCTACCGATCACATAAAAAAACACCATTATCATCAGCCTGTTGCAGTCCACTGCTGGGACCATAGCCCTCTACAAATGTTCGACACTTTGATCGATCTTCGGCTACTCGCATACAGCTCCAGCCAGCCCTCTTGCGTAGATCGTCACTCTATCTTGTACCTACTCATAAATAATTATGCTTAGTTAGAGACTTGATGATCAGTGTGAGTGTATCTTTCTCTGCGTGTAATCTATTGTTATTTATAGCAGTTCAAAGTTGGTGCGCTCCAGGCAATGACTCGAATGAAGTAATTAACATGCTAGTTAAAGCTTGTGTTTAGCGCCCTACGGGCATGAGCTCATTAGCTACGGCATTGAACGCTTCGCTGGGTACTTAATGCAAGTATAAGGATGCAGATTCTTCGACTTGAGACATACAAGATAGCAGTGCGACGAACAATTTTATTGTAAAGCGTTCGCCGCACCTATTGCTATTTTAAGTTTTTACCCGACTGCCAAAGAAGGAGGGTAATGTTTTTCGAGTGTATGTAAGTATGTATGTATGTCTTTTCCTTTGTGACCTCCTGTAGCCTAAACGGCTTGATGGATTTTGATGTATGAGGTATCGTTAGATTTGTCTTGATTACGGGAGTGTCATAGGATACATTTATCCTAAAGTCCCACGGGATAAAGACATAATAATATTTTTTCTAAATTTCTCGTCGAAATAATTTAAAATGGTACTTACATATACATAGTCTTCTACATCTACAACATTTTCGTTAAATAAAAACAGCTAAAAAGTTATAAATAAAAAAAATATTATTAAAAAAACAAATACCCGACTGCACACTAAAAAAAGAGTAAAACAAGCCCACAACAAATTTACTGAATATAATTTATAAATGTTGATGGAAAGCATCGCAGGCGGGGACCACCTTGACCGCCACCAACGAAAATTCTGCTAAATGGTGCACAACCGAAATGACTATAAATAAGCCTCTGTGGTCCCCGCCTGCGATGCTTTCCATCAACATTTATAAATTATATTCAGTACATTTGTTGTGGGCTTGTTTTACTCTTTTTTTAGTGTGCAGTCGGGTATTTTTGATTTGTATAATTTATGTGGGTAACATAAGAATTTTACAGTAAGTATCTATTTTAGAATTCTGAAGCTTTACAACATTGGTGCGCCTCAAAGTTGGTGCGCTACAATAACGATGTGTAGATATAAAAATTGGTGCACTCCTTTAATCCGACTAAACCATAAAGGTTTAGTCGGATCGTTATGAAGAAAGTATTTAAAATTAATTTGCAAAACCAACAACTGTCTCAATAGCAACCTCAGTTACTGAGATAACAAAATTAGAAAATAACAGGTTTTCGTTGATTGAGATGAATTTTGATGTGTGAAAATCATGAGAAAGCAACCCAAACAGTGAAAAATTAAATAAAAAAAGGGTTATCTACCGCTAGTGACATCTGCCGTTTTTATGACTTACATATGTTGGCACATGCTAAATGTATAGTACAATCGGAATTAAAATTATCTACGCGTGCAAATTCACCAACAATATCTGAGCAAATGCCAAAAATCGCTTTTAGAACTTTTGCCTTGACTGGGAATCGAACCTAGGACCAATCGCGCTTAGGGGGAACACTTTAGCCACTGCGCCATCGAGGCCATCCGCTGACAGAAAAAAAATACCTCGGCGTGTACTAAAATACAGTCGTCTCTTTATATGCTTATTATAGTATCTTAAATACAAGTATCTTCTATTCCTATCAAAAGCTTCAAAGAACAGCCTTGAATAAAGTAATTAACATGCTAGTTAAAGTTTGTTTAGCACACTTCATTACGGCGATGAGCTCATTAGTGACAGCATTTAACGCCTCGCTGGATAATTATATGCAAGTATGTGGATGCAGATTCTTCGTCTTGAGACATACGAGGTGCTAAAACAACGAACATTGGTTAAATATGATATTGGGTATTAGATTATTAAGATTATCATAAGGGTATCTTTCACGTGTATAATATGTTATAGTTGGTGCGCTTTATAATTGGTGCGCCTAAAATTTGGTGCGTTTCAATTGGTGCACTTCATTTTTTGTGGTAAAAAGTTGAAGCAGATAATGATGATGACAGTTGGAAAACAAATGGAGAGACGTAAATGTCTGAATTGAGACTAATCATGGTCAATAACTTATTGACCGGATTGATCTGCAATCCAAAGATTTTAATTAGTATTTAGTGGTTTTCAGTGTACAAATTTGGTGTGACTTTGTGCAGTAAAGTGCCTCAGAGTGATATTAATATAAGAATCATTGAATAGGGTATTTGACCTAATTTCGATATAGTAAAAAATATTTATACTTTTCCAAATACTGGTAAATGAGAACCAATGACCAACATTTTCAGTTAAAATATAACGTCTAGCTGGTTTTATGAGCATTCAAAGTTTCATGGGCAAGTCCATTTTTAAAGTATACAATTAAAAAAAAAAATTATATCATTGAACTACCCGTACATTTTCCACCAACTTTTATTATGAAACCATTTACTTAAACGAAACATTTGATATAGCTACCAAACAAAATATACTAGACGCGCATACAAGATACAAGCGTGTGACGTCACTTGCCTGTAGCCATTTGTATAGAGCGTTTTTGGGCTTGCCCAAAATATGTGCATTTTAAAGTTGTGATATCTCAGGTGATTCAAATCAGAATCAAGCAATTCTTTCAATAATGTTTCTTAAATTGAGAGGTCTTTTGATTAAACACATAATTTTTTTTTGTCAAATACCCTATTGTGTCGTTTTTAACACTGCTATTGTGTGTCGAGTGAGTTGTCACGTGAACAACATGCTTTGAGCTAATAGCACAATAGTCTTAAAACCTACGACTTTGTTAAACATAGTCTCCACAGAATCCTTAGGACATTAAAACGCTAAACACCGGCGTTTTATTGAGTGACTGTGACGTCGAACACTTTATCACTTGACACTGGCAAAAAGTAACTGTGTTCTGAACACAATACAGGCCAATAAACGAAAAAAAAAACTTATTGACCATGATTAGTCTCAATTCAGCCGTTCTTATTGACAATAATATAGCTTACGTAGGTACATTGTGAAAAAAACCCTTAGTTAACATTTTTTGTTACAATTTAACAAAACAGTTCTTATATTTTCCGATTGTACAAATAAGCTCGTGTGTAAGCCCAAAGTAATATCGCGTGCGTGTTTGTATAATAGTGCATTAATATGAGAAGCAAGCTATTCAGCGAATAATCTAGTAGGAGAGGACGCTTAAAGCAGCTAATGAACATATTGTTCTGTTATGATCTCATAGCCTAAGATCCCATCGCTCCATTCTGCATGTTATTTTATACTAGCTTTTTCCCGCGGTTTCGCTCGCACCCCAAAAAGTTACTAACCATCCCATCAATTAAAAAAATCTGCATCTACTTAAAAAATCACGTCAATTTGTCGCTTCGTTTTGCCGTGAGAGAAATACAAACATACAGACAGACAGACACACTTTCCCATTTGTAACTTCAAGTATGGATGATATGTGGCAGACGAGCAGACGGATCACCTGGGCAAGTGATTTCTGCCACAAATAGACACTCGCAATACCTGTGGAGTCACAATGTGCTGCCAGACTAATCCCCTTTCCCCCCAAATAGGCCTTCCTTACTCACTAGACGAATCACAGGGCAGACGCTGCTACACGCCAGTCTTCTATGAGGCCCTAGTATCATTTCGGTTGAGTCGGCCCATTCATGCCAACGCGTGGCTCTTTCACATTTACAGGTAGGTACAGTCAACAGCACAAGCAGATGAACAAAATCAAAAACTCTACACTCACTATTTGAAGGGAGTTCGGGTCAGACCTGTTTAAACCACTTTGAGGCTAAGTATACGGAGTTTGCGTCAGAACTGTATGAATTTGATACCATACAGTTCTGACGCGAACTCCGCTCCATAGTGAGTAGGTAGGTATACAGTTTTTGATTTTGATAAATAAATAAATGCGACAACCCCTGTACTATGAGTAGCAGGTAAAGATAATTAATTGGGGGCGTCAACCCAGAACATCCAGCCAGACCCAAAAAAACTTAAAAAATGTCGTTTCCTAAAGTGACTTGACCGGGAATCGAACCCGGGACCATTCTGGGACCGGGACTGGGATTCATGTCATTCCAATGTTCCTGAGGTGGTGGCGCTATGTGGCGGGTCATGACATTCCCTCTGATATGGTTGAGTGAAATGATGGCTGACACATACCTACCTACGTCATACTTGGGTACAGGTGCCACCTCTGGGAACTTTACCTCATTGCTTTTTAACAATTTTCTTCATCTTGAGTATTGGACAGTAGGAGGTGGTATGAGGGAAACATTGTAATAAACATTTTGGCGATTAAAAAGAGTAACTGGCGAGTTTCTTGCCGGATCTTCTCGTTTATGTCTATTTATTTTTTAGTATATCTTATGTATCAAGATATATCGCACTCTTAATAAGATAACGACCTAACTCAAAATTTCGGAAAAATGAGTTTTGGTGAAAAAACGACCTTATAGACCAAGGGTCACAGCATACTTCTTTAAAAATCAACTTTTTTGCTGTAAATAATAACGTATAAAATACATGAGTCACTATCTTTCCCGCCCCGCACACTTCATTCGTTCATCGAATATCGACCCAATTCAGTTTTGCGGCGGCGGTTGCGCGCGCGAGGTTTTGTGTCAAACGCCGGCAGATTTGGAGATGCGTCAGTGTTTACTAAACAAATCGGTAAGTTTGTTAAATATTTATCATTATAATATTGACTGGTTTGGAATAGGTCTTTGTTTCAGTAACTTTCTCTCAGTTGATATAGGCTCAACTTGAATTGCAGTCTTTATTTTATTAAAATATACTGTAGGATCAATGACAAATTATTACTTAGGTCTGTGTTTTATTGAAATCGTTCACGAAATATAACTCAAATCGAATTTGGTCTCTGTATTATTAAAAAAATTACGAAAATGTTGTGTAATGTTTGATTTTAGGTCTTTTTTTCATAAAAAACTTGAATAAATCGAAGTCACAATTAAAAATATGTCTTTGTTGTATTAAATATAAGGTTGGAATTTTTAATTTAAGTCACTGTGTTGTTTAAGTTTATTCTTTTGTATCTCAGCTTTTCGCTGGAATTTTTAATTTACGCTAATACTATCGTACGGATTTCAAGAACACGGCCTTGAAATCGCGCGGTTTCATGTCAAGATCTGAACGCGTAGGTATACCTCGCCCGCGTCCGTTCGTATAAAGTTGGAATAATTTTAGATTATTAATATAACCATGCAAAAGTGCCCATTTACGTTGATTTGTTTACTGTGCGTATCACCGCATACGCGTGATGAGTGTGATAATTTGTGTCGACTACACACAGTAGTTGTATGCAGGTGCGTAATTGGTGGTGTTATTGAAAATATGGTGGCTAAATAAACACCCATGGCTGTATTCCTTAAATTAAATAGTCAAGTCCTATTATTTACGTTTTTTAAACGATCTATTCCTTAAACTGACAACTCTATAATGCTAATTATAAACTAAGTAATTTAATTTAAACTAACATTTACCTATACTTAATTACATTTTTTTCCTATATTCAGATAACAGACATAATGGAGAACCAGCAAATAAAAACAATATTCTAAAATATAAAATATAAATAATAAAGCTGTTAATGTAAAAGCTCGAAGTACGGTAAATCAGAAGAAGAGAAGAAGACTTACAAGTAAAAGTCTTAGGATTGACAGACATGAGTTGGTCAATGTAAGTACACACATCAAAAGTGTGACACACAAAAGTGTCTAGGGATCAATAAGTACGTTTAAGAGTATTGCTGCTAATTTTACTAACTTTTTTGTATCGCTAATAATGCTGTTTCGTGAGTTTTAACATCAAAATAAGAAACATTGTTTAAAATTCGTTAATAAGAAGAAAATCGATTGTCAATGTGAATTTGTATAAAACAATACTAGCGGTTTGACAATCTCATTACAATATCTGCATCAGAACAGATACAATTAACATTATTATGGAAAGACGACCCGAGAAGAGATGATGCGAGCCGTCGTAATGTTGGAAGCTGGTTCCAGGCAACGTGCTGTGGCTTTCGCTTTTAACACTACACAGAGCGTCATAAGTCGCCTCTGGAGGCGCTATTGCATGACGGGCAGCGTGGTCGGGCGACATTAAGGGCGGTCTCGCATCACGACTCGGAGACAGGACCGGTATATATCCAAAATACTGCTCAACGGTATGTATCATGACCGCCATGATGTTGTTTACGAGGCGCCACAGCTCCTCAGGTTTGCTAATAAGCGATCAAACAATCCTTAATCGTTTACGAGAAGTGGGTCTGCGATTCCGAAGACCGCTGAGAGGTCCATCTATTGCACCCTGCAATCGCAGACCCGTTTTACGATGCGCTCGCAAACACACAAACTGGGAGGAAGAAGACTGGCGCTATGTGTACTTTTCGGATGAGTCCCGCTTCGGTATGAGACCGGATAAAAGACGTACTCGAGTTTGGAGAACATTTGGACGTAAAGAACGTTTGAGATATTTTTAGGAAGTTCATCCATATAAACAATGTGGGGTAACAATAACGATATGGGCCGGTATTTGGCTCGACGGAAGAACCGATCTCATTTGGATCAGGGGTAACCTCAATGCTCAAGTTTACGCAAAAAGGATTGTATCAGATATAATTAACCCTTTGCGAGGCCATTTGGGGGATTCTTTTCAACTAATGCATGACAACGCACTTCCACACACGGCTAGAGTCGTAACACGCATTCTTGCCAAAGCTCGTATCAACGTTCTGCCGTGGCCTGCACAATCACCAGACCTCAACCCAATTGGGCACGCATGGGATATGCTTCGGAAAAGAGCTCTGCCGAGTATGCATACCGTACATACTCCACAACATCATTTTATTTTATTTTATATTAAAAAAACCGGCCAAGTGCGAGTCGGGCTCGCGCACAAAGGGTTCCGTAGCAGCAAATACCAAAATTACAGTTAAATCAACCTATCTCAAAAAACTATAAGAGATACTTTGATCAAACCAAAAATCGTTGAAAGAGTTAATTAGCATGCATCACCTCTATTTTTTTTAGAATTTTATACCCCGTAGTTATAAAAATAGAGGGGGGGGGACATACTTTTTACGACTTTGAGAGCTGATATCTCAAAAACCGTTCACTTTAAGAAAAATGTTTTTTAGAAAACTTTATATCATTTTAAAAGACCTTTCCATTGATACCCCACACGGGTATGTACATCGAAAAAAAAATTTCATCCCTCAGTTACATGTATGGGGGGCCCCACCCCCAATTCTTTTTTTTACTATTTAGTGTCATATTTTTGTAGCGGTTCATACAACACATATTCCCATCAAATTTCATCACTGTAGTACTTATAGTTTCCGAGTAAATCGGCTGTGACAGACGGACAGACGGACAGACGGACATGACGAAACTATAAGGGTTCCGTTTTTGCCATTTTGGCTACGGAACCCTAAAAAAGGTACATTTCCCCTTTTTTTTACAACTGATTGGGATACTGCCATAGGTGAAGAATTACATTCCGATATGGTTATAAGAGACGCGACGCTTGGTATGACCATACTAGGAGACTCTGAGATTGTATCTAAATCTTGCCTACTTCTGGTTGAGCCTCATGCTGATCAGGTGCAGAGGTAGACAGTGATAGCGCATGGTCCGGTGAATTAAAATCTTTAAACAAAGATGGAATAACAGTAACTTCTGAGCTATTGAGTATAACCGGGTTATAATATTTTTTTAAAGATAATGAAGAAAAATAATTACAGATAAAAAGTAGTTTAAATATTAACTTAATTCTCCTTTTGCAGCACCTTCTTTTCTGACCCAAAGGTTGACTAGTAGAGAATGCCTCTTGGCATTAAGTTCGCCTATTGTTTACTTACTTTTCTTTTTGGTACAGTTAATATCGCAAAATATCTTTATTTTATTTTTGTTTGGTTTGCTACCTGTTTATTAGCTCAATTATTTATAGTATAGTATCGATACCTAAATAATGTCCGGGTTCTTAATCGAATATGACACTTTCAATATTTTTCTGTTTTTAAGCCCTAAGACTAGTACAAATTAATATGCCTACCTTGTGGTGCAATTAAGGCGATATTAGAACAATATTAATTGTTAGGATAATTAGCAGCGCACTTGTGACACCACTGGTGTTGCAGGTGTCCATGGGCGGCGGTATCGCTTACCATCAGGTGATCCATCGGCTCGTATGCCACCAATATCATAAAAAAATATTGTTGTTGCACTTAGTGCGTTTTTATATAGATTTATTTTAGATTTTAATACATTTTAGAGCTACATTTTAAGAAATAAATACTTAGTTCAGACTCTTAAAAGATTACAACTTATTGAGAGTAAATTTAACATTATAACTATTAGTTGAATCAAAACCTATGCTAATTTGTACTTTCCTTTTTTACGTGAACGTTTTCTAATAAAACATTTTAAACGATACTGTTGTTTTTCTAATTAAGTTAAAAGTACCTACACTTATTTCCGAATTGAGTCTTATATTTGTATTAAAAACTTAATAAAACAGTGACCTAAGTAAAAGATGGTCAGAATATTTTGTCAATGTTTCAGTAAAATATTGACCTATTTGTAATTACGTCATAAATTTACTGGATGGATTTCATAAAATAACGACGCATCTCAAAATATATTTTTCAAAAATGTTTTTTTATTATTATGTGTATAAAATTCATTAATTTTTTTGCTAAATCTAAAAGAATATATTCACAGGCTTAAAACCGTAATTTTACTTTCTTCTTACTCATCTTAATTCAAATTTTATAGCAATTTAATGTTTATGCTCTAAAAATACAAATCGTTTTTTGCCATTTACCAAAACTTAGCAATTTTGAATTGAGTCGGTATCTTATTAAGAGTGCGATATATTTAACTAGCGGCCGCCCGCGACTTCGCCCGCGTGGAAAAGTAACTTTTTACCCCCCTTTTAACCCCTTACAACCCCCTTAATATTATTATGTTGATACAACTTAAACAAATTATTTCAACCAAATTTGGTACCATAAAAACGGTCATTGTGACTAAACCTTAAAAGATAGACATATGCCGTCGCGGACTTTTTTTTAGATCATGTATAGAGGAATAATTCTTTCATACATATTTTTTGTGTATCTTGAACCGTTTTCGCAGCGCACGCAAAGAAAGCCTTCAAAAATGAATAATTTTCCCCGTTTTTTTACACATTTACCGCTCTGTCTTTGCTCCTATTGGTCATAGCGTAATGTTATTTAGCCTATAGCCTTCCTCGATATGGACTATCCAACAAAAAAAGAATTATTCAAATCGCACCAGTAGTTTCGGAGATTAGCGCGTTCAAACAAACAAACAAACAAACAAACTCTTCAGCTTTATTATATTAGTATAGATTTTATTTAAATTATATACGTTATTTTTAAATAGTTTTTAAAATGTTCTTTATTATGACGATTTGTAAGTGCTGTGTACGAGCCTATGCAAATAAAGAATATTTGGACTTTGACTTTGATTCTCAACTTTTGCTGTTGACTGTAAAAGCCATAACCAAACATAAACGCCTAGTAAAAAATCGCGATGTTTAATTAAAACCCAACGCGTCGGACACTAGTGCGAAACACCATACATTTTATCTATTTCTAAAACGCCACACTCGAAAAAGTAGTGTCACTACCGTAAAGGCAAACTACGTTTGACATAATGTAGTAGAAAAAAGGACATTGACCATGCAATAAGTGTGTAACAGTGGGAGAGCCAGGCTTCGGCATGAATGGGCCGGCTCGACCGGAGTGATACCACATCCTCACAGAAAACTGGGGGTCTTGGCTCTTAGTCGCCACACTGACAAGAAGCAGTGCATGCGCTGTGTTTCGCTGCGTGAGTGAGGGTACCGGGGCCCAATCCAGGGGAAGTGGGGAAAAAGGTAAGCAGCGCACTTGTGACACCACTGGTGTTGCAGGTGTCCATGGGCGGCGGTAATTGCTTACCATCAGGTGATCCGTCGGCTCGTATTCCACCTATATCATAAAAAAAATGCTTCATTATTTTGGTTCGCTAGTGTGTTTAAAATTAAGCGTTAAAATAGTATGATCACAAAATGATGTGTCGAAATACAACGACATAAGATACCTACATTTTAATCTAAATTCTTAACAATTTTACGGTGGCATATACCTTTCCACTTCTGTGGCTATAACCAGACGATGCTCCATCTACAAACACATTTTTTATTACACCCCAGGCTCGCTTTAGGGCCATAACCACCTGCCTTACCGAGAGCGTTGATTACAGTTTACGGTTTTAGAAATAGAAAAACGTTTCGATTCGTAACGAGGACTTGCTACGGGTTTCACGCCCACTACTATTAGTTCCTGCAGTATTTGTTGGTAGTTATTGGCCTGAAATTTTTGTAGATCATTTTCGACAACGTCTTTCCTATACCTAGGTCGGCTACCGAGCGTTGGCCCATCGGTCGGCTAACATACAGCCGACTGATGATTTCTTAACGTGACGATCCTCATCCAGTCTCTTGTGGTGGCTAAGCTAGCAAAAACTATGCGTTTTAGTCTCGCCGATGACGTTCGGCGTGTCCACAATCTTCTCTATTTCGGCATTTGTGCGTATGGATAGACTAAAGTGGCATTCTCTTGATTCGGAGGTTAAGGGGCTATATCGACAAAATTAGCGCCGCCAACTTATTTACACTGATTGAAAGTATATCTCTACAAACATAGATGCAAGAAAATTGGATTTTTCAATACGAAATACAATATTTTTATTTTAACACGCAACAAGTAACAAATTATTAATTATTACGTAAAATGGCCGTTTTTAGCAAAAATTAACATTATTGTTCCTTGTCACGTGTAAAAAATATTTGGGATAGTTTCTGAAATATGTAACTTGGGGATTACATGCTAAGATGAGAGCGGGAATCGTAAAGTGATTTTTACAAAGTTTATAACTTTCTTCTGGCAAAAATAAATGACGTAATTCCCTCGTAGTAGGGGTTGCAACCACTGCGGATTTCACCTCTGACCGACGCATCAGAACAGTATACTGCCGTGAGCAAAACGAGGCACAGGGCAGGGCGTTGTTTGTCCAGCGCTGTGCAGCGTCCGATATTTATAAACGTTTCGAGTTACTAGTCTTTTGTAGAGGTGTCCCTCGATTCTTTAAAAATAACCCATGACTTAAGGGGCTATACGAATGAAACTAGCAACGCCAACCTATTTACACTGATTGTGGCGAAAATACGATATTTTTTAAGAAAGCAAAACAATACAGACTTAGATAAAAGTAAATAGATTTTTTCAAGATGCAATACAATATATAAAACACGCGGCAAGTAACAATAATGTCAATTATTGCTAAAAGTGGCCGTTTTTAGCAATAATTAACATTATTGTTACTTGTGGCTTGTAAAAGTGGCCGTTTTTAGCAATAATTAACATTATTGTTACTTGTCGCGTGTTAGAAATATTATATTGCATCTTGAAAAATCCAATTTACTTGGATCTAAGTCTGTTATGTTTTATTTTCTTCAAAAATCATATTTTCGCCACAATCAGTGTAAATAGGTTGGCGGCGCTAGTTTCATTAGTATAGCCCCGTGGTCGTCAAACTGCGGCCCGCGGGCCGCATGCGGCCCGCAGACGTTATTTGTGCGGCCCGCGATATAGTAGATTTATTTAATTACTAGTCAACTACGTACGAATATGTATTCGTACTTATCAGAAATCAGTTTAGTGGTTTTTGAGTAGAGAAGTAATAGGCATACATTTTCGCATTTATATGAATAGTGTGGACTACTATGGATAAGTACCTATGCAAAAGCTCTTGAAACGCATATACTGCGGCCCGGGCCCTGATGTTCATATTGAAATGTGGCCCTTGAAGAATAAAGTGTGACGACCGCTGGTATAGCCCCTTAAAAGTAACCTCTGAACTTTTTATCTTCACGATGTTGGTTTACATGTTATTTAACATGTTATTTAACGTCTACGCCTCGTTGGTCTAGTAGTTTAAGTACTGTGCCATGATCTTGCAAAAAGTATGTAAGAATTTTTCGATCACAGCTCGGGTTTGTGATCACCAATCCACATTAGGCAAGCGTGGTGATTAAGCCTAATCCCATGATTGTAGCGATGACTTCATTTATATGATGGAGGCCTTTGCCCTGCAGTGGGACAGTATATAGGCTGAGACTTTTATAGCGTCTAATGCTAGGAATACACGTAATACTGTGAGGGACTGGTGCCTGACCCTCTATTTAATCCCCTCAAAGGGTGATTTTCCAAAAAAGTTCAATCATGTTGCTTTCTATTGGAATCTAAAATCTATACTATTTATAAAGAGATAACTTCTATAGACAACGACAAGGCTTATAGGTAAACCGAAAACACGAAAAGCTTGCGCGATGTAATTATACACAGCGGCATCTATTGGTTCATTTCGGAATTACGGTCCCGAAGCGAAGTGAGGGCGGGCCACTAGTAGTCTAAATACAAATTTTCACATTCCTAGCATTTAAGATAACGGACTTTCATAGAAACTTCCAATTCTTTTCTTAGGTACCCTCTTAAGGGTTTAATTTTTAAAAATAATTTTTAGTGCTTACTTTCACTATAGAAAGACTCCCTTCCCCAAATTTCGAACACATGCAGACAGACACGTTAAACATAAAACACTTTATCGTTTTTACTTTGGGGGTTAAACTTTGGTATCCATGTCACATCCCTAGACCAAACGGCTTTAGTTGTCTGAAAGGTAAAAAAAAAACTTTGTTCGGATTTTTCTAACTGCATCGACGCTAACGGTGTGAGTTGATTGCAATGGCGTGAATGCGTTTTGAGGTGTTCAATAAAAACAATATTGAATAAATGTAAGCAACATCGAAGACTTAAAACACTAGACCAATGCGATTGGGCGTTTAAATCTATTATATCAACGGGGCGTGTAGGGGATGAGTATACTATAATTACTAAAATAAAATATCAGATTATAATCATATTCATAATTATTTCAGCCAATAGACGTCCACGGCTGGACATAAGCCTTCCCCAAAGTTCCCACACAGATCGGTCCTGTGCCACCCGCATCCAAGGGACTCCTGTGACCTTCACCAGATCGTCGGTCCACCTGGTGGGAGGCCTGCCACGGCTGCGGCCTCTTGTACGTGGCCTCCACTCAAGGACTTTTCCACCCCAACGGCCGTCTGTTCTTCTCGCAATGTGCCCTGCCCATTGCCACTTCAGCCACGCAATTCTTTGGGCTATGTCTGTGACCTTACATTTCCTGCGGATCTCATCATTTCTGACACGATCACGGAAGGAGATTCCGAGCATAGCCCTGTCCATTGCCCTCAGATTATAAGCTTATCCGCTTTCTAAGCTAAGCTACACTTCCCTGTTCTACAACTAGAAGAATCTTTACAAATCCAATTAACCTTGTTGAAACCGAAATATCGTTTGCACACCCGCAACAAGCTTCAAAACTACCCGCAAGCTTGTTCAGTCAAAGTTAGCGGGAATAAAATTGAATCGTTGGTTAGAAATGACGTTGTTTTAGCCGAGATATCGCAAATATAGCAGCCGGTTAGAGCAGTTTAACTTAGCTCTTAGGAAACCGATAGGATTTGTCCTATGGCCTCTGTTTAAGTTAACTCTCCGTATGGAACTGATATTGTCCTATGGCATACTGTATAAGATAATTCTTCGTATAAACTGATATTTGTCCTATGGCATCTGTTTAAGTTAACTCTTCTATAAAAACCGATTTTGTCCTATGGCATTCGCTTATGTTAACTCTTCGAATAAAACCGATATTTGTTCTATCGCATAGGACTTTATACCGTTGAGTCACAAATAATTAGACACAGAAGGCTGACTGCCCACTAAGAGCTAAAAATATGTCATGTACTCACGCATGCGCACTAACGGGCAAAAACGCCTTTTCGACCACATTAATCCTAACTTATGACATAAGATTGTCAAACTGTCGAGGGCTATTACCATAGACCTACCGAGGCCGCGCGCTTATGTACTCATGCCGGGCAACAACCCTAGCATATGTCAACGAACTCTTCTAAATTCAAAATCAGGTCAAAGTCTTACTTCTGTGTCAATATCTTTATTTTGTGGTAAAGCGTGATGCATGAAACATCTAACACACATTTAAATACCTATGGTTGGGTGCGTGTAGGACATCCTATGGATGCTTCTGCTTTAAATTGTCTGCTCGTTGAATTTAATCGATTGTTTTCTGACCTTCGGAACCCTTAGGCAAGACCAGTCCAATGGGATCATGTTGCATCCAGGGCTACATTGAATGAATGAATAAATAAAGAACCCATTTCGTCCCTGTTTATTTATGCCGCAAATTGCCCTGCCTAGTGGTACCCTCTTGTCCTAGGTAAGAGATTCAAATTGTCAAAGATAGTCACTGATTTATTTTATGTTTTATATGTTTGTAGAAAGAAATACATTTATTAATTTGGACACCACAATACATTTATGAACTGAATACTTACAGTATAAGTTCATAAATAATAGACGCAGAAAGTCGGATCTGGCATATCGTATAGTGCTTTTCCCGCACACGTTCTCTTTGGACAGTGACAGTCCAAAGACAGTGACAGTCTTTGGATTCAAACTGAACTGAGATTGCATGAGATATAGATAGCAGGCGTTCTGACTCCACTAAAGGACTCGCCTCATCTAACGGTCCCAACTCATCCGCGCTATGTGCCCAGTTCAACTCCACTTCTTCCTGACTATCTCAACGACTACTTTCTTTATACTGCATTGCATAGCATCATATCGCTGTTAACCGCGCAGCCAGGACCTTTGTTGTTAACTATAAATAGCATGGAACGCATCACAATTGTCCCGGATCAAGACGAATCGCTTTGTCTCCAAATCTAGATTAACAGTGCTGAGAAAGTGACTTACTGGCTTTTGTTGCTTTCACCTATTGTCTTTTATAAATTAGCCTCCTTTACATATATTTCTGTTGTTAATCTTCGTTGTTTTGTCAGTTGCTAACTTTAGCACAAAGCATTTCATAAATGTCACATTATGTGACATATCTTTGTTTGAAATTCATTAAGATCTATTTAAGGCGAAGAAAAACATTGGGTCTTGGATGAAAATTATTTGAAATCATATTAAAGTTTTGCTTAATCAAATTAATTAAATAATTAGCCGAGAATAAAACTTGATATACCTCGTTGACTGACTTTGGGCCTGTCTGTGATTCATTTATGTTGTAAAATAAAATACAATATATTTCTCTCATTATTTTACTCATATTATTTTCATTTTTCACTCACATTATTTTCTCTTTTTTATATATTGAGGACAATCAAGATGACCTCACTCCGCCTAATGGTAAGCTCTCTCTTGGCTTAATCGTGACAATAAAATCATCATTGCTGATATTTACTCCACTTTCCAGACAAAAAGGTTTATATAAAGGAACAAGTCGAGTGAAAAAAGCTGAAATTTTTCAGGAGCTCAGAGTGGGTTTTAGGTGAGCATCGACATCAAGTAAATCTGGCTTTGCCTAAAGTCAGCGGTTGTCAAACTGATAAATTGAGATAGCGACATATCCGGTTTTTTTTTTTTCTAGGGTAAAAAAAACATATCAGACTAACCTAAAACATTGTAGACGGCTGATTTATGTCGTAAGCTAAACAATGCTGCGCGTGTACGACGTGTTCAGGGTGAATGACAGGAACAGAAAGGAATAAAAATATTGATTTGGAGCAAATAATTTTATTCATAGGGGACTTAAAACTAGTAACCAATACGATACACTGACCTCAATGTGTTTCAGAAGGCATGTAGGAGAGGCAGATATGCACTATAGATCCCATCCACATGATTTTGGACCTTATCTATGATTACATAAGAGCAAAAACTAATGAAATTTTTCATTGAATTATGCCCTATTATGTGATAACCTTTATGAACTTCTCGATAAAAAAGCCTTACAAACATAGGTGTTCGTGCGCAACCGTCCCCTTGCTTACAAACGTGCGACCTACTAGTCACTGCCCGTAAATTCGTTTCGTAAGCTTCCTTATCTACACTGGACAACAAACAAAACGAGCTACCAACTAATTTTAACAACCATGCCCGTTTCGGAAGTGCAGGTTTAGAAGTTTCACTGCTATGATCAGATCATGTTAGGATACGGGGTACCTACGTTAAATCCAAGAAAACGCCAAAGTCACAATAAGACAATAAATTAAATTGACGAATGAAAATAACACAATGAATCACATTGTAGACTTCTAAAACTTCACAGGTGACAGTCTGTATTGAGGAAATCGATTCGCTTTGCTTTCCAAATCGGAACTGACTCGCCGGCTCGCACTACTGGAAGGAATGGAATGGAAGGTGATCGAAATTTCTAGATTCTCTCGAAAGTTCGAGACGCAGTTTTCAGAAATTTCGCGGGCAAATTGCAACTAACAACATCATAAATTCCTAAAATTAAGAAAATTTGATCTGTTATTCATAAGTCATGTCATAAACCAAGAAAAGGTCATTTAAAATATGTAGCTGCCTATTTGACTAAAAATTTTACATTTTGACATTCAGTGCCAGTTGAAATAATTATAACAATAGTATTAAAACGCTTTTCTTATCCGTGCATGCGACAAATACAATAAAAAGTATAGACACATCGATATATTTCACGAAAAAATTGGTAGTTTTCGTTATTTACTCCAAAAGCAATACAATTAAGATTGTCTCTTTTATTTTCTTTTCCTGTTATAAAGTAGTTTAACTTAGTGTATTATAAAACAGAATGTACTTATTGTTAAAATCAACATAGCCTATGATAACTAATGGTGGAAAATGTTTAAGGCAAATCTGCCGTCCTTAGCATAGTTGCAGTAAGTACGCTCTCGACGGTTTCGAGAAAAACGCGGTTAAAGTTTTGGTGCGAAAATCTTCCATAACTCCTTAGTTTATTATCAGATCACAGTGATTGTAACTTTAAATGAAAGAGGGCGTTAGCACCTATGTATTGTTGTATAAAAAAGTAATGTCCGTTAATTTAAACATAAAATAAATTCACTATTGTTGTTATACTAAGTATCACTTAAAAATCTCGACTAGAGATCACTTAGCATAAACACAGTAAGTGTGTTTTTACTGTTTTTATGCTTAGTAACCTTATAAATTTTAACTATTTATTAGAGTATTTTATTGAATAGTAGTAAAAATTTAATTTCTCTTTCACGAATTATATTAAAGCGGTTGGATGCCATTTTTAGATGTTTTAAATAATTCGTAAATGAAAAATTCCAAAATGGGCAAACTGAGCCTGTCCTGCTGCGAGGTGCTGTGAGACAAGGAGATGTTATATCTCCGAAACCCATCTCCGCTGCGCTGCAGGACATGTTCGAAACGCTAAACTGAAAAGAGCGCGGAATCAATATTAATGGCGAGTAGGGGAGACCTAGGAGGGTTGTGACAGAGGTGAGTTGTGACAATGACGATTTCTTTCTACCTATAGGAGTTAGCGAGATAGCAAATGGCCTCTGAAGTCAAAATTGTCACAACCCTCCTAGGTCTCCCCTACATACCACTCCTACGATTCGCAGACGACGTCGTCATCTTGGCGGAAACCTTACATGACCTACATGAGATGGTGAGCAGCCTGGCTGAATCTTCCAAACACATCAGTCTTCGGATGAACTTGGATAAAACCAAGGTCATGTTCAACGAGCTCGTTGATCTGAGACCGGTCGCTGTTAATGGAGTACCTCTCGAAGTTGTTCAGGAATATGTCTATCTAGAACAAACGCTCCAATTAGGCAGAAACAACTTCGAGAGAGAACCCAACAGAAGAATTTAGTTAGTCTGGGCAGCATTTGGTAGGCTTCGCCAAGTCTTCCCGTCACCCATCCCTCAAAGTCTTAAGTCGAAAGTCTTCGACCAGTGCGTCCTCCCGGTCATGACTTACGGTGCCGAGACGTGGAAACCCACGGCTGGACTAATCCACCGGTTCAAAGTCGCTGAAAGAGCTATGGAAAGGGCTATGCTCGGAGTTTCTCTAAAGGACCGCATCAGAAATGATGTAATCCCACAGAGAACCAGAGTCACCGACATAGCCCACCGAATTAGCAAACTGAAGTGGCAGTGGGCTGGTCACATTAGCCGCAGAACTGACAACCGTTAGAGCCATAAAGTCCTTGAGTGGTGACCGCGACTCGGTAAACGTAGTGTTGGACGCCCTGCGACAAGATGGGATGATAACATTCGAAGGCTGGATGAGAGTGGCCGAAGATCGGAACATAATACAATGTACTCTGTGATCGGAACTGAATCGGAACACATGCAAAATGTCAAAATGCATAGAAACTTGTCATTTTCATCTGTCAGTTTACTTTACATGATTATGAATCAGAGTATAGATATCATTTCTTTTGACGGTGAACTCGAACTTAAGTTACATTTCAATACTGATACTGCCATAAACGCAGTATCACATGATACTGCTTTTATGGTAAGTATAATTTGGATCCTACATTTCAATCATTACTTAGCATACATGCAGTATCACGTCATCTTACTGTCTTTATGTTATGTAACTTGAAGGTAATGATTATGAGATCTACTAAGCATAAGTACAGTAACGCATCATACTGTTTTTAAGACTAGACCACTAATATAGTAAATATGTTAGCCTACTAAGAAAGAAAACAGTATATATATCTTACTGTAGTTTTGCTAAGTGACTCTGAATAAAAAGTTTGCATTAAGTGTACCCACTGTAATTATGCTAAGTAAAGTAACAAAAATGCCTGACTTACTGCAAATTTCTAAATGCTAAATTTGGATTGAAAAACGATACAAACAAATGGATTAGACGAAAATGTAGATCTCGTTATCGTGATCACGGCTGTATATGTAACTCAGTTTTGTCAAAATGCCGACTTACTGCAACTATGCTAAGGACGGCAGAAATGTGTTACCTATATTATACTTAACTTTATCTATTTGTGTTACAATGATGCTGTTTTTTTCCTAAATAAATAAAATAAAATAAAATAAAACTGTACGATACTACTTTAAATTAACGAGTCAAAATATTTAGATGCCCTTTTATAATGAAAGGTGGATCAACATAACTCTTTGGGAACCAGTGGCCTTATCTATAAGAATCTGAAATCCAATTTCGTCATCGACAAAGCCCTCGATATTCTGCCAACGCCGACTCCGCACAACGTTACCAATATCAAATTATGACAGTCAAGCTACTTGCGTAATATTCTAATGTACATTATGTCACAAAATTATATTTCAATTTTTGTACAGTCGAGTTCAAAAATATGTATACACTTTAGGACCTTGTCACAATACATATGTATAAGTACGACTTCTACTTTTTTATACGTTACTAGCGGCCGCCCGCGACTTCGTCCGCGTGGAAAAGTAACTTTTTACCCCCCTTTTAACCCCTTACAACCCCCTTTTTCGCAATAAAAAGTAGCCTATATCCTTCTCAGGGTCTAGATCATCTGTATACCAAATTTCATTTAAATCC
>JABMDO010000937.1:0-20091 GCA_014851415.1 Cnaphalocrocis medinalis | reverse complement strand
GAACCAGTGTAGTACTTGAGAGAGTGTGTTATTGACATCGTCAACATTTTCTTTTTGTCTATCAACCTCAAAAATCAAGGATGTATCATCAGCAAATAACACAATCTCACATAGATCTTTAGTATAGTAAGGAAGGTCATTTATGTAGATTAAAAACAGCAGCGGCCCCAATATGGAGCCCTGGGGTACACCCATAACTAATGGGGCGCCCGAAGAGTCAATTCCATTGACATGCACCTTCTGTATCCTATTAGATAAATAAGATTTGATTAGACTAAGTGAGTTGTCTAAGACACCGTAATGGTGTAACTTCATGAGCAACGTTTCATGATTGACGCAATCGAAGGCTTTGGACAGATCACAAAATATTCCAATAGCATCCCGCTTCCTTTCCCACGCATCAAAGACATGCTTGATAAGTGCCACTCCAGCATCAGTAGTGGATTTACCTTTTGTAAATCCAAATTGCTTACTGTGCAATATTTTATTCAAATTCAAATGAGACAATAACTGGATGAATATTACTTTTTCAAAAATTTTGCTTAGAGCTGGAAGTATAGAAATAGGTCTGAAGTTAGACGGATCACTTTTCTCTCCCGATTTAAATAATGGTATTATTTTACTGTATTTCATCATATCGGGAAATACACCGTCGTCAACACATTTATGCATTAGGGCACACATGTTCGGAGATGGGAATTGTAAATTAGGTTTAGCGATCTATGTATGTATATGTATACCTACTATTTAAGATCTTGTCTGTACACACTGTGAATCGCAAAATATAAAGCATTGAGTATTGAGTATAGTATGTTGGCGGTGAAGTGCCAATATGGTAGGGGAACGAAGGTTAAAACTCAAAAGGTAAGCAGCGCACTTTTGACATCACTGGTGTCGCAGGCGTCCATGGGCGGCGGTAATCGCCTACCATCAGGTGATCCGCCGGTTCGTCTACCACCTATAACATAAAAAACTATGATCAGAAGATACTACGATTTTTGACTGTGGGAGGACCACGCCTTGGCATGAAAGGGCCAGCTCGACCGGAATGACCACGGTCTGATAAAAACCGGCGTAAGTAAGCGCCTGAGCAGTGTTTCTGTTGAGGATCGACGGCTGGACCAGCCTCCTTTTATATTGTTTATGTTTTTACTATTTTTAATATATTATTGTTTTGTTTACTTCTTACTTGTCAGTGCGGCTTTGTATGAAAACGTGTGTTAAAAATATATAAGTTATCTGCTAATACCAGTTTTATTTATTAGCATCACTGCAGCGACCATACAGTCCATGGCCAACAGTTTCGTCGAGTGAGTGAGGATACTGGATGCCCAATCAGCGGAAAAGGGTTTAAGTGCCAACCTTACGCGCACAGGTGACTACTGGTGTTGCAGGTGTCTATGGGCGGTGGGCTACCATCAGATTTTCCATAATAATATGCTCGAACTACTCTACCTATCTCATAAAAAAAAAGCCTTTAAAGTTACATTGCCGGTGTTTCCATAAAAGTGTATTTACTTATTCAATGTCTATACCCTTATAATGTAGTATTTTCTAAGAAGTGTAAATGCAAATTTAATGGCACTAAAAAGCTTAACCAGGTCTGGCCAAAGTAATAATTAATGGCATTACCGTGAAGTTGCTCCGACAGAACCTTTGACTGATAATAAAGTTGATGGGAGGACGCTCAAAAGTGAATTACTGGGTTTAGTTAACTTGTGTAATACATTAATCTAACGCAACAAGAAGTTTGTATTCAATTTGAGTCGCATTTAAACTAATTAAGTTTTCAGTTGGTCGGGGAAGTTTAAAATGCTCAATTGCACCTCGTTAAAACATTATTTTGTATCTTACTCTTATTCTACTCAGGTGACCTCAAAATAAATTATGGAATGAACTGTCACCCGACCTTTTAAGAAGAAGTACGCTCGCTTTTTGCATACCTTTCATTTAACTGTCATTGTACTACTACTGTCTGGCATCATTTAACTGTGGGAGAGCCATGCTTCGGCATGAATGGGTCGGGTCGACCGGAGTGATACCACTGCCTCACAGAAAACCGGCGTGAAGCAGCCCGTGTGCTGTGTTTCGCTGAGTGAGTGAGGGTACCGGAGGCCCACCCGGGGGGGAAGGGGATAAAAGGTTGCCAGCGCACTTGTAACTGCGCTGGTGTTGCAAGTGTCCATGAGCGGCGGCAATAGCTAACCATCTGGTGATCCGCCTGCTCGTCTGCTACCTATCACATAAAAAAATCTACAAAAAGCGAGCGTACTCCTTCTTGAAAGGTCGGGGGCGCATTTGCGACTCCTCTGGTGTTGCCTCGGGTGTCCATGGGTGGCTTACCATGAGGTGATCCGTCTGCTCGTCTGCCACCTAACACATAAAAAAACTACTACCAACAACTTCTCCTCCGCCTCGAGTGTCAATGTCCAACACATTTTATAACTGTACAGTCAACAGTAAAAGTAGATGATCAAAATCAAAAACTCTGTACATAATCCCTATTGAGTCGAGTTCGCGTCAGAACTGTATGGTATCAAATTCATACAGTTCTGACGCAAACTCCGATCAATAGTGAGTAGGTATAGAGTTTTTAATTTTGATCATCTACTTTTGCTGTTGACTGTACATCATGATTGATCTGGTAACAGTTATGTAGATGTGGATTCTGGTTTTTCAAAGAGCGTTTGCTGTGGTAATATCTAGGAGCGTTTGGATACAAATATCTATCTCATCCTTTGATTTTCTTGTTCAGAACTGTTATTATTCAAGTTACTCTTTGCTGTTATTCGACTACAAACAAACAGTAAGTAGTAATTTTAAAATGGGTCTGCTATTTTATTGGCAGTCCAATAGTTTGTCTTCAAAATTTCAGTGTTAAATTTCAGTCTCGGAACGGAAATTCATTAATTTATTAGAAAACTAGCTGTGAAAATGGGTGAAAATCAAACATCAAACACTAGGGGTTGAAATGTAATAACATCAAACTTAGAGGGTCCCAATAAGGTTCTGAATAGTTTAATATTAATTTTATTGTTCCGGCCCCAAGTGTGATCAAGTTTCGGCCCAGTATTATATTTGAAATCGGGGATTTGGGGATTAAAATTTAATGTTTGAGAGAGTCAACATTAGGAAGTTTTAAGAGGAGAGTTGGACATAGTGTTATCAAATAAGTTCTTGCTGAAAATTAGTACAGTGGAATCCGTTTATAATGACATCAAAGGGAAAAGACAAATACGTCATACTAAGCGGACGTCATACAAAGCATTTAGTAGAAAATGGACAATTCCAATTTTTGACATCTTTACTTTCAAACTCTTTTTTTCAATAGAGATATATAAATTATGTTGTATGTCTTTTTTCATCCCTCCTAAAACTTGTCAGAGGTGTTTCTTTACAAATTGGTTAGTAAAACGGGCTTTTTGTATATTACATAGACACAATGTACTATAAACCAGTCATTATAAGCGGAATGTCCATCTAAGCGAGTCATTATAAAGGACTTTGTAGTAAAGAGTTTTCTATGTGAACCATTTTCACCTTGTAATTCGGTCATAGTAAGCAGTTGGTCAATATATGCGGAGTCAACTTAACCGGATTCTACTGTATTACTATTTGGTTATGATATTGATACCCTTACCACAAAATAATTACACACAGAAAGGAGGCTGCCCACTAAGAGCTAAAAACGTGTCATGTACTCACGCATGCGCACTAACGGGGAAATACGCCTTTTCGACTACATTAATCTTAGCCTATGACATAAGATTGTAGAACTGTCGAGGTCTGTGGTAGAGGCCGTGCGCTTATGTACTCATGCCGGGCAACAACCCTAGCATATGTCAACGAACTCTTCTAAATTCAAAATCAGGCTGAGTCTACCTTCTGTGTGTAATTATTTTGTGCCCTCGTTTCGGAACTAAGCTTATTCGTACGAATAGAGAGAGCTAGAAATCGATTACATAGCGCATCGTTAGGACCTTTTTTGACATTGTATTAGTATAAATAATTAATGATCCTACAAATAAACCATCTTTATTTTTGCTATGGCCTTACAGGGCATCACATGTAAGGTATACTTTCATATTTACCCCATTCTATGTAATTGTAATTGTGATACGCAATAAATTGAATTGAATTGAATCTAAAATTTCAAATACGACGAATATAATGGGGTGTGGTTTATACGACAGTTTAACCTGAAGGTATCGAAAATGTATTACTAAGATGTTTTGTGAATTTATTTATTCAACTATGCGGTAAACCTCTTTATAAATTTTATAAGACAGCCATTTCTTCAGTTTCATCATATTCCCAGTAAACAAAACTGTAATTATTTAGAGTACAACATAAAATATTAGAAAGCAAGCTCGCTTTCTAATTACCAAGTAATCTTCGATGTTGATCTCTTAATTGCCAAGTTAACATTACCAGTGAGCCAGACAATTTTCATTTCAGTGTTTCAGAAACAGCACAATTTTGCTCATTTCTGCATAAGAGTTTCATTACTGTGCATGTGTGAGGCTATAGCTTCATTTGCAATAGAAAGTAGAGTGTGTAATATTACAAGGATTTTGTGTAGGGGTGGGTCGTCATCGATATATTGCGTGTCGATGAATTAATACTAGTAAAGTGCAATATGAAATCCAAAACTATATCAAAAAAATAAATCACAAATATCGTTTATAATGTACCTGTGGCAAACCGACCTCATTTGAAATAATTTCTTTTCTTGTTGCGTTTTTGTTTTTCGCTTTGACGTTTTGTTATTTAACTGCCACATTATTATTGATTTTAATGGTACGTAATTATATTTTTTATTTACAAAAATCGGTTTGATTTGCTATTTTCTCCATCCTTCCCCTCGCTCGCTTACAGTATCATTGAGGTTCATGGATGTTCAGCTTCAGCATGAAGTTAGATGTAGTATTTATATGTTAATGACAGTAAATGAACAGAATATTGGGTACAATTTGATTTCATCAGCCTGATTTGTAAGCATTTCTCATCCCTTTTATATTAAGAAACGAACCAATGATAAAAGCGTTCCAACTTTTACTGTCACGTCATCATTGAAATTACAAAGCAATTTAGTATACAATCAAAATCTGCTTAACCAAATTATTTCCGCGAATTATGGCCGAGTCATTCAAGAAAAACAGATCACCCTTCTATTGGTTTTGGTTCCGGGGTAATGTTGGTCGTATTTACAGAAAAAGAAATTGTAGTATATACAGGATGTATTTGTAGATACAGCTTATTTATAATGTTTAAACAGATCATCAACATTTAGTGTTTGGTTACGGTTGCGTTCTATGCTGTTGCTTCGCAACCCAGGGTTCGCTTTCCTTACGATTACTTCACGATCTTTGGCATCCATAATGTTCAGTTTATTACCACTCTGACATTCAGCCATACTTTTTGGTTTAGTTTTTCTGCCAGGACCCGGCAGTGGTGGCAAAGAAAGAATTATTTTTCCAACGCAGTCTTGTTTTTGTCTGCTACAGCTCAGTTTGCCTGCTACGTCACAGAATGAAGAATCATTAAACGAATGTCAAATAAATACCGTGTGGTCATTACTGATTCATCAAACGTCTGCACAAGTGGAACACTCAACCCGATTAATTACTCATCGAGAACAAAGATGCGAAGCGGGTCATATAACTTTTAACAATGTAAATAATTCCATCGATATTTATCCACTTACCGTCCCCTCACTAATTAGGGTTGATCCGCTTTCGGGTCACGCTTTCCGGTTGTGTTTTCGTTCAGTTAATTGACTGCAATGTGGATTGTGTTTAAAAGTTTCGATGAACGATATGTAATGGGATTTGTACGTGGTTGACTTGATATAAATCCTCTTAACTGATCAATATCAGTTATGACGTAACCAATGTTACGACATAGGTTTGCAAAATCAACCATTCGTATCAGGAATAAGGAATAATTATATTTCTTTGTTTATAAAACCTCATTCATCATCATCTTAATATTCTTGTGCACTCGACATTGACATAGAATATAGAGAGAGATTTCATATACAAATCTCTCATTCGACTTCAATGTCGAGTGCACGAGATTGCCTCCCTGCAGTTGCGTCCAATGTGATTTTTATCTAGTGTCTGTGTGTTATATATGTATTTAAGTACCTATTATATTTGTGATCCTCTGTTGTCTGATATCTGTAACACAAGTGCTTAAGCTACTTAGTACGGAGTCGGTCAATGTATAGGATGTTGTGTAAATTATTATTTATTTATTTATTTCTCTCAGCTTCGAGGTACGCTTGGACGATAATCCACGATTTGTGAAGTTTGATAATTGCAATAAAGCGACTGGCGTCTGCCATATCGGCCTAATCGAACCATGATTACGCGTTCAAAATTAGTTTCTAAATAATTTTGATACTGATCAGTGATAACTTAAACAGTGTATTGTCTACCACGCGTTTTTAGTTTTACCACACATTTAGTTTAAGTTGGAATGTCCTACCCATGTGTCCTGTTCCATGATAAACTTACAGAAGTTTATCATGGAATCCGCACAGTTCAACGTCATCAGCACACCAAAAAATCAATTCTGGGACGAGTTTTTTTTGGGACAGTTATTTTGGGACGAACTGCCCCCATGCTCGGTAAGTTTTTGTTTGAGTTTTACCACACGTTTAGTTAGATAGTAGGAATGTCCTACTCTATAAGTTTATCATGGAATCCGCACAGTCCAGCGCCAGAATGCTTGCAATTAGGAAACTTGCTCTTTTCACGAGTTATTCCACAAAGTGCTCATTCATTTGGAAAAATGAAGAGATTGTGATATCGCATGATTGCTACGTATTAGCGGCTTTAACAAATGAGAGCTAAACTGGGCTAATGAGCTGAATTTTAGTTCAGCAGGTCGTACGTTTCTCTGTTTGCCCACGTTGCAGAAAAGGAGTTGGTTCAAAAAGCACTTATTTTAACACTTATTTTATTTTAACGGTGAATATGCATGAAGATTTAGCGTGTGTGAGCCACGTTTCGGCATGAATGGGCTAGCTCGACCGGAGTGATACCACGACCTCACAGAAGACCGACGTGAAGCAGCGCCTGCACTGTGTTTTATCAAGTGAGTGAGGGTACCTGAACCCCAATGGGGGAAAGGGGGTTAAAGGTTGGCAGCGGACTTGTGACTCTTCTAATGGTGTTACAGGTCACATAAAAAACTGAATCAAGTGAATATTTGTACATATTATGTATCTACTTACCTACATAGAATTACGTAACTGGTCTCATCTAACAATGCAGAAGCGATGCGGCATCACAGAGATTTGGCACGGCTTACCCGAGTAGGCAATTATGTAGCCGATTGTACACAGATTAGTACAGTTATGCTCATGTCAATAAGCGCAGCGCGGTCAATACTAGTACCACACAGTTAATAATAAACATTAGCGTTTGATTGATTCGTTGCCGCATTAGCTAGTGCAAAAATGCATTTTTTATGTGATAGGTGGCAGACGAGCAGACGGATCACCTGAACACACAATCAATGTTGGCGGCGCTAGTATCATCGATATAGCCTCTTAAGTACCGGGCCGTGATTTCGGGATTCCTGAGTCGAGCAAAAAGTTTTTTTCATATTTTATGAACATAGCTTGGGTTTGTGATCACCAATCCGCATCCGCATTTTGGCAAGCGTGGTGATTAGGCCTAATCCCATCATAGTAGCGATGACTTGATTTCTATGGAGGCCTTTACCCTGTAGTGGGACAGTGTACAAGTTGATACTATTTCAAATTGTAACGTCACAAATTTAAGGCCCCTTGTCGCATAATGTTGCTGCGTCCTTTTACACGAAAGTGACGGTATATTCTCATTCATTGCGTTTCATTATGAGCCACCAAGCCAGTACGGTCGCGGTCAAAAAGTGTCTACCAGTTTTGAAATTTGATTCTATATCACACTTTTTGCACTAAAGTCAAAAATGCCATATCGAGTTTCATATTACCTTTTTAAAGCATATATAAAAAAAGACACCTAAAGAGGATACAACACAGAAGCAGCCATAAAAAAAACCTAATTTCTTTGAAATGACATGACGTTGGCCATTGACTGAGGGCGCTGGCTGTCAGCCGACATATCATTAAAAAAGGCAGCATATCTATGATCAATATTATGTAATAGACAATTAGAACTTATCACCTACATGTGTACGGGCGATTATGATCCTTGAGGTGGTAAACACTTTTTGACCTCGACCGTACATAATAAGTACTAAGGGGACAATGTAAACCAAAATTACGGAATTAATTTTACACGAGTAAAACTTTAGTATGATTAATGAAAGCCTAAGATAATATCTTTCATTTGGAGATTCTAGATTAGTTGCTGTCTAGTTAGTTATACAGACTACATAATATCTGTCTTGACTTTTGATAAATTCTTTTCTAGTCTATGTCAACGTTGATAGTGATTAATGGGCGATAAAATGTTGGGTGAGCTTTTTGTTCGTGCTTGTCATGTCGCCAAATTTCAAATAAGTATAAAAAATGTTAAATCTTTTTTCTATGTGAAAAGCGCCAGACGATCGAGCAGACGAATCACTTGATGGTAAGATTAAGAATGCAGCCGCCACACGCAAAGCCAACTTTTTAACTACCCATTTATTAATTCATAGTAGCGAAATCACAGTTCCACTATTTTAATGGAACACTCCTCTGCCGTTTATTTGAATATTTCTCTCGCATCTCCTTAGGTATATGGCAACGCCAATACGGACGTCGTCTCTACCCTGCCTCCCCCCTGGTGTTTAGGTCATTACGTCCCTTTAAACACAGTCATCTTCGACCAAAAATTTGAATAATATTTATTTGAAATTCGCATAAATAAATTTCATCTTATCTTACAAAGTCGGTCACATGACTTGGTCATTTTGGAATCAAAAAGACATAGTTTAAAGGGATAAATGTTCACTGATATACCCTGTACATATAGGTTTTTGCAAAATTTTAAGATTTTGACGACAATTTGGATATCCAAAAACTAACCATTTGGAGATTTTTGGGAAATTAGAGGTACCCCTCTATATCGCATCGTATGATACCTCATTATCATAATTTATCAATATAATCTTCAACCAGGTCATCTAAGCTTATATAGTACATAGTGCATAGAGTAATAAAATAAGACACTATAGCATCAGTAACATTAAAACCAGTTACGCTTGTAATGGTTCCTCTAATAGGCTATTCTGCCCTTTGCAAATGCATTGAAGCATTGATTTACCCTGTCGTTGGAGCCAAGACGCTGCCCACACAGATAGCTGTGAGTAACGCCTGGAGTGGCCGAAAGCCAAACAAACATGTGGATAATGAATATATAGATGTTGATTTTGGCAACTCTGTGGTGATTAGTGGGACAGTGGGCGAGCTGTCCTTAATATTAGTTTAGTATAACTAGGCTGTTTGAGCATCATCAATATGAGCAGCGGTGGCGTAAAGCGTGGGTTCAGCTCGGCCCACGGCCTCGCGGTACAAGGGGCCTCAACAAAATTTTAAGCTCGGCCTGCTTAGGGGTCCGCGGCTCATAAAAAAAATCGCACACAGAAAAGGGTCTCGCGAAATCAGTCTTGCCCACATCAAAATTAGATCTTGCCCCGCCACTGATCATGAGCTTGGTGCAGAGCAGTTCACATCTGGACATAATGCTTCACCCATTGTTCGCCACTGCAGTCGAATTTTCGCTACTCCAGTTTTGCACAGATCGTCATTCCATCTGACTATACTCGGTTTCACTGCGACGTATCCAAAATTGGGTGATCTCTCAGAGCAACAAAGTCATCGACATAGCTCACAGGATGAGCGAGCTAAAGTAACAGTAGGCTGGCTATATCAGCAGCCGTGCTGACAACCGCTGGGGTAAACAAAGTCTGTATTGGAAGTCAGCACAATGTGAGGGTAATGTAAACGTTGTAAAACAAATAAATAAAATATATTCCGTAATGTGTACATAATAATGTACCTACCCTATTTAATCTCGTGGCTCTTAATTAAAATTTCGACCACAATTTGTTAATACTACCTGGATTTACAAATAAGTTGAATGCATGGTATTACATATTTTATTATTCTGATTCCATGTTTCTATTCACAGTGAATTAAACTTAAATTTTCAAGCAATTAGAGAACAAAAGCTAATGTCACAAAACAATATTGAAGAGAGGTCTACAGACCTTGACCACTGTCAAAAACGCGCTTTTACGGTGGGTCGGGTTTGTCGTGTGACTATGAATCAGTTGGTCTGGAGCCCCTGTTAAAGAGTTGCGAAGGTCAGACGGCAGTCGTTTTATGTTGCTAGATTCTCCAAATCCTGAATCATGATCTAAGCCCCGGGCTCCGAAGCGACAGCTTCCGATAGAACTGATGGGAATGAAACATTGGGATAAAAACTTCAACTCGTGTAATACGGATGAATGGTAAACGCCTACTTCGCTCAAAACTTTCTTTGCAACTGGAAAAGTGACCACAGCTGCGGCAAAGCAACAGAAATATTAAATTGCAAACACATTGATGATACGACGTTCATTTTTAAGCCAATTTTAAACATGTATTGTGTATGACTTAGCATAAAAAGTTGTAGTTTTTTTGTTCTATGTTGTCCAGAAAGGTTATTAGAACACGTGGTTAAAGGGATGAAGGTAAATATTCACTGATACACCCTGTTGGCGCGCGAGCGGTCGTATCTGCGACCCTCAGCTAACATCGTCTCAACCAACGCGCTGCGGGGACTGCAGCGGGGACTGCGGGGAGCGCGCGGGGACGCGCGGCGCCTACGCATCGGCCACAGCCTCACACTCCGCGATCCGACGAGCTAGGCAGTAGGCGCGTCACTCTTTAGACCAGATTAAAACCTATTATTTATACAGTCCACTTTTCATTTCATAGTCCTTTAGTTAGGACCCTAACAAATTGGTCCTTTCACCGTCTTAAATATTCGCATTCGTAATAGCTTCGCTACGGTCACCCGAGTCTTTTCTGCTACGTACGTTACGTAACGCCGCTCGTGGACTTCGACCGTGCCAGCAACGTGGAGCGTCGTCACTACAGCCTGCCAGTTGAAGAAACGGATGTCACCTAATGGGAGTATATACAGGAAACCCGTGAGTTCGTTCCAATTAGTCGCTTTCCCATTGTAAATTCTTCTCCTTAATTTTTTTCTCCTCTTGTCTATTGCCTCATTTCATAAATCTGTGCTTAAAACAGTGTTAAATCTGCACTTCTTGCTTCCCCATATCATATCGTACATTCATTATTTGCGTCGTTTCATTTGCGCGCTGCATTTTGCACCTATAGGTACATTTTTTTTTGCCGCTTGCACGTGCTGTGCGCGCACGCGGTCAGTGACCCACTTTTTCTATCCAGCTGATACGTACCTACGCTTCATTCTGACCTATATTCTATCGCAATCAGCTGTTTCCTTGCGCATTTAATTTTTTCTTAACAATTCCCTCCTTTTTCAATTCGCACTTGCTTTAGCTTACATCCATCTTTCTTATTCTTTCTTCTTCATCTCTTTATTAAAATGGATGATCTTAAAACCCTAACTACGAAGCGTAGTTCTTTGAAAGGGAAGCTTACAATATTTAGTAATTATTTAAACATAGTTAAAAGTGGCCAATGTCTCAATTGCAACGTTTAGACCTTGAGGAACGCCTTGAAAATTCGAAGCTGTATACCCCGAATTTGATGCGTTACAGAGCAACATCGACCAGCTGGAGAACCCCGAGGTCTCCTTGGTAGACCGCGAGGACTTCGAGCGCCAGTACTTCAGTCTTTCGGCTCTCGCACGCAGTCTTCTAGGAGTTACTTCTAAAGGTTCCGTATCAGGCTCTAATCATAACATTAACATTAGTGCACACAATCACAGTCAAAATTTTGTTCGATTACCTAAATTAATTTACCTTCTTTCGATGGAAACTATCAGTATTGGCTCGAGTTTAGAGACACCTTTATCTCGTTAATTCACAATAATTGTTCCATTGATAACATAAATAAATTTCATTATTTAAGAGCATCTTTAGGGGGAAAGTGCAGCATTAATTATTAAAAATATAGATTTTATTGGGGATAATTACATAACTGCCTGGGATTATTATGCGAGCGTTTTAATACAATCGTCTTTTAATCGATAACCATTTACAAGCAATATTTAATGTTGAGCCTGTATTGAAAGAATCCAGTCTTTCTCTCGTAATCTTGTTGATGTCACAAATAAAAACATTAGGGCACTTACGACATTAAATCAACCTACTGATTATTAGCAGACCGCACTCTTAATAAGATAATGACTCAATTCAAAATTGCTAAGTTTTGGTAAATGGCAAAAAACGATTTGTATTTTTAGAGCATAAACATTAAATTGCTATAAAATTTGAATTAAGATGAGTAAGAAGAAAGTAAAATTACGGTTTTAAGCCTGTGAATATATTCTTTTAGATTTAGCAAAAAAATTAATGAATTTTATACACATAATAATAAAAAAACATTTTTGAAAAATCTATTTTGAGATGCGTCGTTATTTTATGAAATCCATCCAGTAAATTTATGACGTAATTAAAAATAGGTCAATATTTTACTGAAACATTGACAAAATATTCTGACCATCTTTTACTTAGGTCACTGTTTTATTAAGTTTTTAATACAAATATAAGACTCAATTCGGAAATAAGTGTAGGTACTTTTAACTTAATTAGAAAAACAACAGTATCGTTTAAAATGTTTTATTAGAAAACGTTCACGTAAAAAAGGAAAGTACAAATTAGCATAGGTTTTGATTCAACTAATAGTTATAATGTTAAATTTACTCTCAATAAGTTGTATCTTTTAAGAGTCTGAACTAAGTATTTATTTCTTAAAATGTAGCTCTAAAATGTATTAAAATCTAAAATAAATCTATATAAAAACGCACTAAGTGCAACAACAATATTTTTTTATGATATAGGTGGCATACGAGCCGATGGATCACCTGATGGTAAGCGATACCGCCGCCCATGGACACCTGCAACACCAGTGGTGTCACAAGTGCGCTGCTAATTATCCTAACAATTAATATTGTTCTAATATCGCCTTAATTGCACCACAAGGTAGGCATATTTGTACTAGTCTTAGGGCTTAAAAACAGAAAAATATTGAAAGTGTCATATTCGATTAAGAACCCGGACATTATTTTAGGTATCGATACTATACTATAAATAATTGAGCTAATAAACAGGTAGCAAACCAAACAAAAATAAAATAAAGATATTTTGCGATATTAACTGTACCAAAAAGAAAATAAGTAAACAATAGGCGAACTTAATGCCAAGAGGCATTCTCTACTAGTCAACCTTTGGGTCAGAAAAGAAGGTGCTGCAAAAGGAGAACTAAGTTAATATTTAAATGGTAACTACTTTTTATCTGTAATTATTTTTCTTCATTATCTTTAATAAATTATTATAACCCGGTTATACTCAATAGCTCAGAAGTTACTGTTATTCCATCTTTGTTTAAAGATTTTAATTCACCGGACCATGCGCTATCACTGTCTACCTCTGCACCTGATCAGCATGAGGCTCAACCAGAAGTAGGCAAGATTTAGATACAATCTCAGAGTCTCCTAGTATGGTCATACCAAGCGTCGCGTCTCTTATAACCATATCGGAATGTAATTCTTCACCTATGGCAGTATCCCAATCAGTTGTAAAAAAAAGGGGAAATGTACCTTTTTTTTAATATAAAATAAAATAAAATGATGTTGTGGAGTATGTACGGTATGCATACTCGGCAGAGCTCTTTTTCGAAGCATATCCCATGCGTGCCCAATTGGGTTGAGGTCTGGTGATTGTGCAGGCCACGGCAGAACGTTGATACGAGCTTTGGCAAGAATGCGTGTTACGACTCTAGCCGTGTGTGGAAGTGCGTTGTCATGCATTAGTTGAAAAGAATCCCCCAAATGGCCTCGCAAAGGGTTAATTATATCTGATACAATCCTTTTTGCGTAAACTTGAGCATTGAGGTTACCCCTGATCCAAATGAGATCGGTTCTTCCGCCGAGCCAAATACCGGCCCATATCGTTATTGTTACCCCACATTGTTTATATGGATGAACTTCCTGACAATATCTCAAACGTTCTTTACGTCCAAATGTTCTCCAAACTCGAGTACGTCTTTTATCCGGTCTCATACCGAAGCGGGACTCATCCGAAAAGTACACATAGCGCCAGTCTTCTTCCTCCCAGTTTGTGTGTTTGCGAGCGCATCGTAAACGGGTCCTGCGATTGCAGGGTGCAATAGATGGACCTCTCAGCGGTCTTCGGAATCGCAGACCCACTTCTCGTAAACGATTAAGGATTGTTTGATCGCTTATTAGCAAACCTGAGGAGCTGTGGCGCCTCGTAAACAACATCATGGCGGTCATGATACGATACCGTTGAGCAGTATTTTGGATATATACCGGTCCTGTCTCCGAGTCGTGATGCGAGACCGCCCTTAATGTCGCCCGACCACGCTGCCCGTCATGCAATAGCGCCTCCAGAGGCGACTTATGACGCTCTGTGTAGTGTTAAAAGCGAAAGCCACAGCACGTTGCCTGGAACCAGCTTCCAACATTCCGACGGCTCGCATCATCTCTTCTCGGGTTAAATGATGTCGTCTTTCCATAATAATGTTAATTGTATCGGTTCTGATGCAGATATTGTAATGATATTGTCAAACCGCTAGTATTGTTTTATACAAATTCACATTGACAATCGATTTTCTTCTTATTAACGAATTTTAAACAATGTTTCTTATTTTGATGTTAAAACTCACGAAACAGCATTATTAGCGATACAAAAAAGTTAGTAAAATTAGCAGCAATACTCTTAAACGTACTTATTGATCCCTAGACACTTTTGATGTGTGTACTTACATTGACCAACTCATGTCTGTCAATCCTAAGACTTTTACTTGTAAGTCTTCTTCTCTTCTTCTGATTTACCGTACTTCGAGCTTTTACAGTAACAGCTTTATTATTTATATTTTATATTTTAGAATATTGTTTTTATCTGCTGGTTCTCCATTATGTCTGTTATCTGAATATAGGAAAAAAATGTAATTAAGTATAAGTAAATGTTAGTTTAAATTAAATTACTAAGTTTATAATTAGCATTATAGAGTTGTCAGTTTAAGGAATAGATCGTTTAAAACGTAAATAATAGGACTTGACTATTTAATTTAAGGAATACAGCCATGGGTGTTTATTTAGCCACCATATTTTCAATAACACCACCAATTACGCACCTGCATACAACTACTGTGTGTAGTCGACACAAATTATCACACTCATCACGCGTATGCGGTGATACGCACAGTAAGCAAATCAACGTAAATGGGCACTTTTGCATGGTTATATTAATAATCTAAGATTATTCCAACTTTATACGAACGGACGCGGGCGAGGTATACCTACGCGTTCAGATCTTGACATGAAACCGCGCGATTTCAAGGCCGTGTTCTTGAAATCCGTACGATAGTATTAGCGTAAATTTAAAATTCCAGCGAAAAGCTGAGATACAAAAGAATAAACTTAAACAACACAGTGACTTAAATTAAAAATTCCAACCTTATATTTAATACTACAAAGACCTATTTTTAATTGTGACTTCGATTTATTCAGTTTTTTTATGAAAAAAAGACCTAAAATCAAACATTACAAAACATTTTCGTAATTTTTTAATAATACAGAGACCAAATTCGATTTGAGTTATATTTCGTGAACGATTTCAAATAAAACACAGACCTAAGTAATAATTTGTCATTGATCCTACAGTACATTTTAATAAAATAAAGACTCAATTCAAGTTGAGCCTATATCAACTGAGAGAAAGTTACTGAAACAAAGACCTATTCCAAAACCAGTCAATATTATAATGATAAATATTTAACAAACTTACCGATTTGTTTAGTAAAACACTGACGCATCTCCAAATCTGCCGGCGTTTGACAAAAACCTCGCGCGCAACCGCCGCCGCAAAACTGAATTGGTCGATATTCGATGAACGAATGAAGTGTGCGGGGCGGGAAAGATAGTGACTCATGTATTTTATACGTTATTATTTACAGAAAAAAGTTGATTTTTAAAGAAGTATGCTGTGCCCCTTGGTCTATAAGGTCGTTTTTTCACCAAAACTCATTTTTCCGAAATTTTGAGTTAGGTCGTTATCTTATTAAGAGTGCGATATATTTGACGTTTCGTTAATTATTCGGCTACTGCAACGTCAAGAGTTAAATAATTTGTATTAGGCTATGTGTCATGACGTCGGCTACCCTTTTTGATTGATAAGCTAGCTTGTACGAAAGTATATTATGACAAATGATACTAACTGAATATATGTATTAGGTCTATTCTGCTGTACGTACAACTGTTATAAGATATCTTAAACCTAATCACTCAACGCACCAAAAAAAGTGGTTTTACAAATAACCTGATGATGGACTTTATATCAAAGGGCTCAACTTACTCGTATTTTAAGTGACAACACAAACTACTGCATTCCTAAATACATTTAACGATCCCGTATAGTTATACCAACAGCATGATGTATGATGTTGACGTCTTCCCTGACAAAAATAAACGCGGCTTTTCTCCCTGGGAGTTCGTTACTTGATGGTTTCGAGGCGACTACGCCCGAGCGGAAGATTTCCCGGGAGTAACGCATAACTTATATACGTTGTAATTTAGTGGCTCTCTTTTGTTATGACATCTATGTTGCTAACGCGGTACATCTGTCAGTGCGTGTTTCGTGTAGTTTGGAGTGATATGCGACTTGCATATCCAGTCGTCTGGGAAGTCGTTATTGTGGGTAAGGCCGCGGTTACACTGTGAACATTTTTATCGTCAGATTTCTTACTAACCTTTTATACGTCTATGTGTTTCTTGGTTTACCACGAAGTTTGTATCTGACTTTAAATGAAATACTTAAAACTGTTATTTCACAATATCAGCAACTTTTCTTACCAAGAGAAAGCTGTTATGAATATTGCTGCTCATTCAAAACGTAATGTCCAAGCAATTTTATTGTACACGCGAACAAAAGACATTTGAACCAACTAACAGTTAATTCGTAATTTATTTCTCGCAGTCAATTTACTAGACGTTCAGCCATTTGACGCCCCGTTGGTTAAGTGGTTTAAATACCGGGCCGTGTTCTCGGGGTCCCGGGTTCGAATCCCGGGTCGAGCAAAAGTATGTTTCGTATTTTTCGAACATAGCTCGGGTTTGTGATCACCAATCTGCATTAGGCAAGCGTGGTGATTAAGCTTAATGTCATCATAGTAGCGATGACTTGATTTCTATGATGGAGGCCTTTGCCCTGCAGTGGGAGAGTATATAGGCTGGTGATACTTTACTACTTTACAGCCATCTTGTGCATATTCTCACTCCATCTGGTCGTTTTAACTAGGTACGGTTATCAAGGCGCGTTCTCCTCTCCAGACGTTTTATATCCCATTGTCGGTTCTGAAGATCTTAAGACCAGCCCATTTAGCTTGTTAATCCGGTGGGATATACCTACCAAAAATGTTGATTTTCTGCAGGATCATCTCGCTTATTATTACTGAAATAATCGATAACTGTTACGAGTAGGTATACTGTGGTTCAATGATCAACGTATATATTAGTTGCATTGAGCTCGCCTAGCTTTTTACGTTTTTGTTTTTGATGAGATTTTTATTTTGTCATCGTTGGGTCAAACGTGGTTAAATACTTATACATACGATGACTACTCATCGTTTTGTACCATTTTGTGAAAAGACTATCTCCTTGCGTGATCGTGTCAGAAATGATGAGATCCGTAGGAGATCTAAGGTCACGGACATAACCCAAAAAATTGCGTGGCTGAAGTGCCAATGGGCACGGCACATTGCGAGGAGAATAGACGGCCGTTGGGGCGGAAAGGTCCTTGAGTGGAAGCCACGAGCAGGAGGCAGGCCTCCCACCAGGTGGACCGACGATCTGATGAAGGTCGCAGGAGTCCATTGGATGTGAGTGGCACAGGACCGATCTGTGTGGAGAACTTTGGGGGGGCCTATGTCCAGCAGTGAACGTCTATTGGCTGAAATGATGATGACTATCTCAGAACTCTCTTTGACTTTAAAATAAGTAAATGCAATTATGTTAAACACTCAAATAAATCATACAGATGGAATAGAACTACCAAAATTATGTAGATTATTACCAATTTTTTTGCGCGGTACAGCCATAGTTTTAGCATCGGCCAATAGCCCAAAGTACTTTGGTGTTTACGAATTCAACTCGTATAGGACAAAAACGCTTTTTTTGCGAAGCACGTGCCCTTGCCGTGTCTGTGACGTAGAATAATGGACCACCCGCTCGCCAAATGGAAATCCGGATTATGATAAATCACAAACTTTTGAATTGGGCCCCTGTTCCGTGGATTTATTTGCTAACTGTAGACATAAGTCATAGCGTATGTTTTGTTTTTGTTAAACTGTCATGTACAGGTGTCAGCGAAAATAGAATGATCCTTTAGAAGATAACACATTGTTTTTTTTTTTTTTCAAAAGCCGCTTTTATCAAACATTTATCAAATAACATAAAAGATAGGTTGGTCGGTTAACTAGGTACTTGTAATGTTTACCAATAAAATATGATATCACGAGTAAATAAGGGAGTTTAGCCTCAGACATTTTCTACAATAAGTGATTTCTCTATGGTTAGTCAACAGATTGTTAGGTTTTTGCGATTGAAAATTAAGGTCCACTGTAACTCTTATTAAAAATAGGAGTACTCGAAAATAATATTAAGAACTTCTTTCAGCAATCCCTGTACAGGGAACCTCATATCTTAAAATATTATTGTACGTCTTTTGTAGCTCTAATGTTTTTGCAATAAAAATCTACCACTTGAAACTACGAGGAGTATTTCTGCCGTCCTTAGCATAGTTGCAGTAAGTCGGCATTTTGACAAAACTGAGTTACATATACAGCCGTGATCACGATACGAGATCTACATTTTCGTCTAATCCATTTGTTTGTATCGTTTTTCAATCCAAATTTAGCATTTAGAAATTTGCAGTAAGTCAGGCATTTTTGTTACTTTACTTAGCATAATTACAGTGGGTACACTTACTGCAAACTTTTTTATTCAGAGTCACTTAGCAAAACTACAGTAAGATATATATACTGTTTTCTTCTTAGTAGGCTAACATATTTACTATATAGTGGTCTAGTCTTAAAAACAGTATGATGCGTTACTGTACTTATGCTTATAGATCTCATAATCATTACCCTTCAAGTTACATAACATAAAGACAGTAAGATGACGTGATACTGCATGTATGCTAAGTAATGATTGAAATGTAGGATCCAAATTATACTTACCATAAAAGCAGTATCATGTGATACTGCGTTTATGGCAGTATCAGTATTGAAATCTAACTTAAGTTCGAGTTCACCGTCAAAGAAATGATATCTATACTCTGATTCATAATCATGTAAAGTAAACTGACAGATGAAAATGACAAGTTTCTATGCATTTTGACATTTTGCATGTGTTCCGATTCAGTGCCGATCACAGAGTACATTGTATTATGTTCCGATCTTCGGCCACTCTCATCCAGCCTTCGAATGTTATCATCCCATCTTGTCGCAGGGCGTCCAACACTACGTTTACCGAGTCGCGGTCACCACTCAAGGACTTTATGGCTCTAACGGTTGTCAGTTCTGCGGCTAATGTGACCAGCCCACTGCCACTTATGTCATTTTGTCCATACCCTATGATATTAGATATAACAACATTGGTTATAAAACAGTGAAATCCGTAAGTTATCCATATAAAACTTTCTTGACGCATTATACATAGATATAAAAAAAAAACAATAAAGCATCGAAACCTTTATACTATCGTACAGAACCAAAACAAAAACATAGCTATTTCAACTTTCAGCCAAACCCATTTCTGTACTATTAATAAATTGTAAAAAGGGTTCGATACTATCCAATTTAAGGTAAGAGCCATCAGCCAACAATCAGTATAACAAACGCAGGATCAGCCTGAAGAGGGCCCGTTGCAAATA